>JAOTQH010189290.1:0-14696 GCA_025631255.1 Cornus kousa
ATTCTGCAGATTGCAAAGGAATGACCTTTAATTATATATATATAAAACTACGACAAGACATATATTTTAAGGAGTTAAACCATAGCATCTAAATTAAATGGTTATTCCAATCAAAATGCGAACATGACAAAAATAGTACTGTAGTAATAATAATAATAATAATAATAATAATTTGTAATGAAACTTACAAATAAAATTATACTAGTCATTGGATTTCAACACATGCCTTCACTCTAGATTTATGCATATAACTTCTAACTAATATATATAAATTTATAATCCAAATTAACATAAAAACATACTACATCCGCAATAAGTCAAAATATAATGACACTTGCATGCATACTTAGATAAATGGCATTGCCTCCATGGTCTCGTTACAAACCACTAATATGTAAAATGAGAAATTATGATATGTGATTTAATAGGAACTCCAAAAGATAAATGGGTGGGTTTCTAAATTTTTCCTTCCTCCAAAAATACATACAAATATCATAAAAGAATGTTGTCCATCAATACACGTGAATTCAAACTAAGCAAGAGCTATTACATAGCAAGTCATTGTCAAGAGGTCTCAAAAAAATCATCAAAGCCTAATCCTTAATTGAGCTAGTCCACATAATATTAACCCTCACATAGCATGTAATTTCAACGTTGGCTGTTACAAGTTATGTCACCATGGCCTGCAAGAAGGGCATCACTTTACCAGACACTGGCTGTATACAAGTTAGCAGCTGCAGAGAGAGGGCTTGAGGGTTGAAAAACAGTGGACCAGAGGCTTAAGCTTGCGAACAGCAAACCCAAACTGGAACAGAAGGCGATAGAAGCTGAAGGACATGGGTTTTGATATTTTGAACAATCTGAAATGATATGCCAGTATAGAATCTGATTATTGTAGCTTTTGTAGTTTGCAGTTGCAGAGACATAGAGAGGGCAAGTTAAGAGTTGAGAACTAGAATAGAGATGAAGGCGATTTCAAGTTTCCACTGTAAAGAGAGTATCATTTTCCATTTGTTTACCAGGAAACATGAGAAGGGGAAACCGAAAGTACAAATCAAAATTTAAATCTTATGCCTTTTATTATTTTAGGATGTTAGAAAAACAAAAAACCCATCTCAATCAAGCTAAATATAGTTTAATAAACCTCAAATTACCAAAGATACATACTTGGGTACCAAATGAATGAAACCCTAAAATGCGAATTTTCAATTCATTTTCTTTTCCACATTTTCCCAGCAACCATACGAGCAATAACATTCAAGAACAAAAGAGAAACAGCATTCAAAGATTAGACAAGTCACTAGTCTTACCTTCACGCTTATCCTCCTGCGAAGAGAACTCTTCAATCTCTTCATCGACACTACGCCACAACTCCCGCTTTTAGGTGGCCGATGTGGATTCGGTGGTGCGACCTCGCCAGAGACGCTTGAGGGTTTGTGGGTGATTCAAAATCATCATCGTCGTCGTTATTCAAAATCATATATGATATGCCGATATGGGTTCTGATTCTTGTAGATTTTGTACTTTACAGTTGCAGAGACAGAGAAAGGGCCGAGTTGAAAATGAGAATAGAGATGGAGGTTACTGGGGAGGTTGAAATGATTTGCCCTAAAATATTGTATGTGTGTGGACAGATATTTTTGTATATAAAATATATATTTTAAAATTCATTATTAATTGTACTTTTTTACGGGCACAAAAGGTGTCTTAGATGTGGAATTCATTATTAATTGTGCCCGGCCACCTGTTTACTTTGACAATTTGGCGGGGGAGTTAGGAAACTTTTATTGATTATTTACAGGGCAAAAAAGGTGCCTTAGATATGAAATTTATCCACAAGCTTTTTAATACACCGTAAAAGAATTTAAGTTCATTTTTTTCATTATTTCCTAGCGTGGGAGTGAAAATTACTTGGTATAAAACTTTTATTGCTTATTTACGGGACAAAAAAGGCGCCTTAGATGTGAAATTTATCCATGAGCTCTTTAATACACCGTAAAAGAACTTAAGTTCATTGACAATTTGGCGGGGAGTGAAAATTAAACTTTTATTGCTTATTTATGGGGCAAAAAAGGCGCCTTAGATGTGAAATTTATCCACGAGGAACATTTATCCCGTTAAAGGTGTACAAATATGCCGTAAATATATCTAAATATTCATGGGCATTTTAATATGCCGTAAAAATATTTTTCTACGACGATTCTATAAAATCCTCGTGAAAGCATGTCCTATAACGTAACAATTATGAGGATTTTTTTAAAAACTCTATAAATGGTGATAATCAGGAGGTAAAATAAAGAAACCCAATAAATATTATGTCGTAAAAGTCCACTTTCCTTGTAGAACAAAAGTTACAACCATGGTGGGGACTCAATCACGAGTACGAGGCTCATGTTGGTGGCCATGAAGAAGCATTAAAGGGGCAACAAGGCTTGCAACAACCACCATAGCAGCAACAAGGTCTACAACAACAACAATAACAGTAACTCGACGCTCTTCGGCAAGAAAATGAAGAACTACGGCACAGGGTTGCTCGGGTAGAAAGCCAGGGGACCACAATATTGTGACATTCTTCATGTGAAAGGACCACAATACTCTAGTAGTTGCAACTCACAATATGTCTTGAAGCTATTGCACCAGAAAATATATATATATATATATATACACATGCATGGTTTGTGTATATAAAGATGACTAGCTTGTTGCTAAAAAAATTGTGCAACCGTCAAGAATTTCTCACTACGTGACCACAATGCACGCGTCTAGAAAGAGCATGGAATATATAAAATAACCAAACTACCCCTATGAGTGACAGATGGCACATATAAGCATAAAATACACCCGTAGTGAATTTTTCTAAGTTTGAATACAGAATGTAGCATTATGAATGAGAGAAAAATGACCAAACAGATATTAAAATTACAATACTACCCTTGTAAATGACAGCCGTAGATATCACTTCAGACACGACAATGCACATCAGAAATGGACATTAAACACCATTTTGACATTAAAGAGGCAAACCACCACACTGGACTAGGGACCAACAAAAACTAAGAGAGTATTATTGAGTAGACGTACCCTAGGGACCAACAGAAACTAAGTGAGTATTATGGAGTAGAAGTACGTATCCACAAGTTTATATTGTTACTATTGGTGGATGGAGACTGTTGTATTTTGGAAGACAAGAGCCATGCAAACCGTTCAACATCATGCAATGACATGGTACCAAATAGTAACTTCGGTCCATAATCTTTATTTAATTATTTTGTTACTTTAATATCCATGTTTAGTTAAATATTTGTATTAAATATTTAATTAATTCTTATTTAGCATATTATTAATTATCTCATTAATATATTAGTCTAAGGTTTATTTTATCTAAAAGCATATATTTTCCAACAAAAGTATACCCTAGTTAATAACATTACATTTTTCTAAACTACTTTGGACATGATCCGTTTCTTTTGGTTGCCTTAGGTTTCACTTGAGTGTGAGGTTTTCTTGATAAGTTTATTCTTGTTTCAAAGGCTAAGAAATACAGACTCTCACGAGGTTCTACATGCACTCCAATCACAATCACACGTTACACGCACCTTAAAAGTCATGTGAAATGAGCACATGAATAAAAGTATGGAGTGCCTCACACCTTCTTCATCTATAAATAAATTGATGTAGAACAAATTGTTGATATTTTGGAACCCTTTTGGACCGTCAAAATGTCAAACGGGTGGACTGATATAGGTTTTTGGGGATAATTTTGATGAAGTTTTTATCTGAAAAGACCCTAGTCTGATCGAAAATGGTCTAACTTGCAAAAATGAGTAGCTTTGCTATTGAGGTAGGATGTCTTTCGGCCAAATTTAATCGTTTAGGGTTCAGGAATTGCATTTTTCTAATTTTGAATGTTTCAGAATTTTCGTTAGAAACTTGAACGGATTCGAATTACTCTCATTTTTGGTATTGAGTAGTTTTTAGCAATTAGGTTTCTTATCTTATTTTTACAAAAAATTTGGAGAAAGATTGATTTTGAGTAGTTTCCTTCGGGTGCTAGTTTCTTTATGTTTTTAGAGTTTTTTATATTGTTAGAGTTCTTATTTATAAATACATATATGTTACTAGGAATCAAATCATTCATTCAATTATTAATAAAATTTTAGAATTTACTTTGTAGATTCAAAGTTACCATATTTTATGAATCAAGTTACTATACTTTATCCATTCAAAATAGCCCCTGTAGTACCTGTATGGATTCAAAATAACCCTTGTAGTACCTTGGGAACAATTCATATCATAACTTCGCTAAATCATAAGTTTTAAAATCTATTAATTTAGTTCAGTAGACATTACCAATGTCATCACACTACCATTACATTTAACTCGTTATCATATATTTTAAGTGACGTAACAAACCATAACTCATCATGTTATGTTGCAACTCCATACTCATACGACCCGTATTACACTTCGTCGCATTCAGAGTCTTTTGTTTCGTATAGTGTCTTCAGTTCATAAACATTCTCCAACAATTATTGTAGGAAAAATTAGGGCATGACATGATCAATACCTTTCATCTCTCTGCGCTCAATGTTCTGAACAATGCCCTTTTGTTTTCTTATGGTTGGAAGTTTCCTTGTTCCTCAGTCCAAATGGGATGTGGGCTCGACTTTCGAGCATTGTATTGGGTCAGCTCTCAAGCTAAACCCCATTCTACATTCTCTTCCACTGTTGGGAAATTATACACACACATATATAGAATATTTGCCTCAATCCCCCTCTCTGTCTCTCTCTCACCCTTTGAGCTTTATATAGAAGACTTTCCTTGAACATATCTGTTCAAGATGGGGGGTCAATGAAAAGAAAGCAAGAAAGATCATAGAAAAGGCTAGAAGCTTAAAGCTCAAAAGAAAGCTGATTGCAACAAAGTCTCTCTCTCTCTCTCTCTCTCTCCACGTTGCCTTCTATGATTAAAGGTGAAAGAAACAACTCACTTTAACAGCTGCAAAGGTAGGAATTTTTTGAGCTTCATCTATAAGATGTATTATCAAAACACATAAAGAGAATTCATCCATGTTAGACAACACTGCCTTAACTACTAATCAATCTTCTTCTTTTAATGCCTTAACTTCCTCAGAAGATGGCATTATTAACAAAAGGAAAAGAAGACCAGCTGGTACCCCAGGTAAACAACCTCTCTCTCACACACACGCAAACACACACATACACATAAATATATAGCATATTGCTTTATATTCAATTTTAGTTAATGGTTTCTTTCAAATTAATTATGTTCATATTATAGATCCAAATGCTGAGGTTGTTTCACTCTCACCCAAGACCTTACTGGAATCGGACCAGTTTGTGTGTGAGATCTGCAACCAAGGGTTTCAGAGGGACCAAAACCTACAGATGCACCGGCGTCGGCATAAGGTGCCATGGAAGCTGCTGAAGAGGGAGTCGCCGGAGGTGGCCAAGAAGCGCGTGTTTGTGTGCCCAGAGCCGAGTTGCTTGCACCACCACCCATCCCACGCCCTCGGCGACCTGGTGGGCATAAAGAAGCATTTTAGGAGGAAACACAGCAATAACAAGCAGTGGGTGTGTGAGAAGTGCTTGAAAGGTTACGCTGTTCAGTCTGATTACAAGGCACATCTCAAGACCTGCGGTACCCGAGGACATACTTGTGACTGTGGCCGTGTATTTTCCAGGTTTTATTCCTATATATTTCGATTTCTTTTCTAAAATCGTTTTCCCCAATAAAACATATATAATTTTTGAATCAAATTTCCTTGGTTGATTTTAACATTACAAGCTAATCAAAGAGTTTTATACCTTTTTCTTCATAGGTTTGTCAAGTACCGTGCTAAGGTAGTACTGAATGAGCTTTACCAACTTATATCTAAGGTTTCTTTTTTATTATTTGGGTTAGGAATTTATATCTAAGCAGGAAGGAGTCAATTAAGGCCAATAGGGGTCACACACCCTTCTTGACCTAGCTTCTATTTACTATATATACATATATATTTTTGTTATATACATATGTTTATATGACAATTTTGAATAATGCAATTTTGAATAATGCTCCTCTTAAAATTTTTAAATTCTTCTAATTTTCTTTTTAAAAAAGAAAAAGTTTACACATATCCCATTCTTCAATTAGTGCATATTTTCTTTCCTTCTATAATTTTTCTTCTCTCTTTCAAAATTTTTCTTTCTTCACTAGTAATGTATGTACTGTAACAATTTTTCTCTTCTTATTCTTTTTTATTTTTCTTCTATTTATTTAAATCAATTCATAAATCGCTTCAAAATGAAAATACCCATCAAGGACCGTTGTGATTGTATTTAACAAAAATATTATTATCAATATTTTGATTCTTATATTTGTCAAAGTATTTTTTTATGCTACTTATTTAGCATAATATTTTACAATATACTTTTTTTTCTTGTTTGCCTTTTAATTTATAAGAATTATATTTGTTATACTTGTTTTTTTTATTTTTTCTTCAATAAGTGCAATGTACCCCCAAAATAAAATCTAAGTTTTGTATAAACCTCTAAATTTCCTCACGGGAAAAGAAAAATAAAAAATGGGAAAACCAAAACCTGTAGTTCTAAACCTCGAAGTATCATCATATCACGGTTTCCAAATATAACACTTACTTTGAGACAAAAGGAGTAATTAATCTAGTAGTTTAAATGCAAGTAATAATAATAAATATATAATAATTGGCCCAAGCTAGAATATATATATATATATATATAATGTCTCACATGAAACTCTAAATTTCTCTCTTAAAGACAAAGACAAACCCATGCCACCGAATTGATAATTGTGAATGTTGTCCTTTCAGAGTGGAGAGTTTCATTGAACACCAAGACACTTGCACTGTCCAGCAGGTTGGGCCGGACTTGCCATCGTCCCAGCTGGCCCGCTCATCTGGAATGGCTTCGAGCACCAGTCCGTCAAGTGACACCAACTTCATTATTGCTCCATTGCCTGGAATACCAATATTGCCAACAAACACTTGCTTGTTGGGCAATAATGAAGAAAACCAACGCAATTTGGAACTTCACCTATCAAACACTAGCTTGTTGGGCAATAATGAAGAAAACCAAGCAACCCATTTGAAACTCTCAATTGGGTCAAGCAGTGACAGTGAAATGAATGAGGATAGTGAGGAGTTAAAGATTGCCATGGCTGAGAAGGCCTTTGCCGACGAGGCTAGACAACGAGCAAGGAAACAAATTGAGTTGGCAGAGTTGGAATTCGCCAATGCCAGGAGGATTCGCCAACAAGCACTCGCGGAGATTGAAAAGGCTCAATTTGTGAAAGATGAGGCTGCAAAGAAGATCACCTCTATTATTTTGCAAATCACTTGCAATGGCTGCAAGCAAATGTCCCAAGCAACAAGAACAGGAGCACAAGTTTATGAGACTTCCTTTTTCTAAAGTGTTCACAGCCATAACAGAAGGTGAAAGAGGGTAATGTCAAACCCATCACTCAAATTATAATATATCATGTCTCTCTGAAAAAGAAAAAATCAATCTCTATATTATACTTTTATTTGTAAATTATCCTCTCATTTTTATTTTTTATTTTTATTTTTTTTGGTTGTTATGATAATCGTGTGAAAATGTTGATTCAAAGAGTGCTGTAACCCGTTCATTGTCGGAAATTTCTTGTTTTGTTCAAAGGAAAAAATTCGAGCACTACTGAACCCAATTATAAAGTCTTCCCCTTATATATTGATAATTAAGTAAGAAATATACAAGCCCAATCACGAGCCTAAGTCCAACTAAACCCAATTATAGAGTTCTGAAGGCCCAATCATTGTTACATCTTTCACAGAAAAGGTAACAGAAAAGACCAATCAGGCACCAAAACTCAAATTTGAAAGGCCATTATAGAGGACAGTTGCTCTATTTATATCAGTTGTTCACGGAGGAAACATAGAATCATTCATTGAGAGGGATGAGCTTCTCAAACGAAAGATAGGAGAGGTCGAATTCTTCTCTTTTACAATTGGATGACGAGGAAGGTTCCCACTTGGTAGAAAGCTATATCCCCCTTACAGATTCCAAGGTTGTTTAGAATAGCGTTTCCATTAGAGGACAAACCATTAAGAATTCTTGCATTTAGCTCTCTGCATATGTAATGTACACGCGCACACAGCTAGAGCCAATTTGTATACCACAGTAGAGAAATTCCTTGTGCTATCTTTTAGTTCCAATGGAAAGATAAGCATACAATTAGGTTGTAGACACTGCATTTTCGCCTCCCCTCCGCAATCTACAAGCCACATAGCCATTGGGATGGAACTACGTTTCCATCTCCAGGGCCCACATACGGCGGAAAACTAAAAACTAGGAACCAGACCGTCTAATTGGATATCAGACTTCACCATTATAGATAGAGCATTCCTAAACCTTAGGAAACACTAAGGATCAAGCACATCACACACTTTTTGGAGTCCGGTCACCAATTCCTCGGAAAGGGAAAAATTAAGACTTTACACTACAACCCCTCAATCTGATTGTCATAACAAAAAACGATTCCACCATTGCATTCGGTATACCCAAAACCTTAGGGTACACCCATCCTCAGAGTCTCCACCCTCCTCTAGTACTCAGCTTGAAACCTTATTTTGCTTCCCTTGGTTGAAGGCACCGCAGGTGTGATCTTCCTTGAATTTCCATTCAAGTAAGCCTTTTACAGCTTTTAACTTCAAAATTTTGGATATGTTTCTTGAGTGAACATGCCCTAATCTTTTGTGCCACAGAATAACTTCATCAAAGGTTGTCAAATTGCGTTGAGTTGTCTGAACTTCTTCAGTGATTGTATAAACATTTCCAGAGGATCTTAAGGCAGAGAAAAGAACTTGTTCAGAATTAAGATCAACTACATTGCACTTCTCTTTATCAAAACATACCTTCTTGGCACTATTACATAACTGTCTCACACTAAGAAGATTATGTTTGAGTCCTTCAACAAGTAAAACTTTAGTGATCTCAGGTAATTCTTTAGACTTACTTATAGTTCCAATACCTACAATTTTGGCCTTTTGATTTTCTCTAAATACTACATTGTCACCATCAAATTTCTTCAGAGATGCAAACCTTGAGCCATCACTTGTTATATGTCTAGAACAACTATTATCAACATACCATTAGTCATTTGTATTACAGGCCTTAAAGGCTGTATAAACCAATATACTTACTGAATTCAGCTTCTTAGGTAGCCACATCATCTTTTTCTTCACAAGGGATCCTTTGTTTCCGACTTTTTGAATTTGAGACAATTATGATTTCTTCATATACATCTTAGTAACCTTGAAGTTCTTCAAGGTTGAAGTAACAAAATCACCTCTATTGAATGTCAGGGTGTTATAAGTGCTATCAAGTATATCATACTTGGACCTTGTTGGCTTTATAATGGGGAACCTTGCATACACTTCACCAGTTGTGGCCTTTACAATTCAAATACAGAGTGAGATTGTTTGGTCTTTGCAGCTGTATCACAGATGTATCCAATTCTTGTTTTGCCAATTTTCTTTGTTGAATGCTTCCAAATTTTTGCTATCTTCAAAGATCTCTCTTCAAGAATATGTGGAAGCTCTTCTTTATATCTTTTGGTAGTCCACACATTGTTGGATTTGGACTTCAAAAGACTAAAGATAGTTAAGGAGATTGAACACATTATTGACAACTTAAGCCTGAAGTGCTTAGTAAGCAATTGCTTGGACCTTAACAGCTCTGAATTGAGTTTTTTAATTTGAGACTTCTGTTGATCACACTTCACAACAAGTCTTTCACACTCTTCAAGGATTTCTTCAACTTCACTATCACTATCTTCTTCAAATTTATCTTGAACATGAGAGTTTTCAAGAATATATGGCATAAAAAGAAATTCATCTTCTTGAGTTTCTTCTGGTTTATCTTCTTCAGGAGTAACATCCTAGTCTGAGACAAATGTTTTTCTTCCAAATCTTTCGTTATTGTTGACCCCTTCATTCTTTCTCTGGTTTTGCACCTTTGAGTTAGGACAGTTAGATACATAGTGACTAGGCATACCAGAAATATAATAAGTTAGGTTTTATGGTTGAGTTCTCTTCTTGAACCTAAAATTTTTGAATTTCTTAGCTAAGTATACTAGTTCATCTTCTTCGCAATCATCTTCTTCAGACTTTGGTTTAGCTTCTATAATATCTTTTTTGGTCTTAAGAGAAGCTTCTCTTCTTTATTGAGTTGGAACATCAATTCTCATTTCATAAGCTATGGTGAGGCTAGTAGATCATCAATCTTCATTAGAGATAGATCTTTATCTTCAATAATGGTGACCTTGGCATTGAATTAAGGAGTGAGAGACCACATTATCTTCTTAGACACTTAAGAATCTTTGATGTCTTCACCAAAGGCCTTCATGCTATTAATTATATCATTGATTATGAATAGATAATTAGCTACAACTTCCCTTTCCTCCATCTTATAACTTTCATATTGAACTATCAAGAGTTGTATCTTATTTTCTTTGATTATGTTGTTTCCTTCATGAGCAGCCTTAAGAGAATCCCACATTTTTTTTAGCTCTCTTACAATTTTTAATCCTTGTAAACTCTTGTTGTTTAAGAGCACAGAGAATGACATATTTGGTGGCTCTCCCATCATTAGCCACAACAAGTTTATCATCTGCAGAAGGATTGGTTGGATTGAGAACTACAATGCCAAATATAGTGGTATACTAAACATCATAGGATTGAGACATTAGAAAGGCCTCCATTCTGATCTTCCAAGAATCATAGTTAGAGCCATCAAACCATGGTGCCTTATTTGTGACTTGGCCTTCTTCCATTGCTAAGATCAACTGTAGGCATGTTAGAACCTTACAATAAAGACTAAAGTTGTGATACCAATTGTTAGGCCAAAGGGGGGTGGATTTGTTAGCTTAAACTTCTCCTTGTTCATAACAAGATCAATAAATACACAATAAAGGCACTGAACATAAGATATACAAGGAAACCCTCTCAATAGGGAAAAACCTTGGTTCTTGGCCTCAGCTAATAATAAGCTCCACTAGTTGTATGCAAGTAGTTACACACTCAGTTGTCTCACACTCTACACACACCCTTATACAAGTTAAGACACTAGTTTTATAGTCTTTACACTAGCTCAACACACTGCTCATTGCACTCTTCTTGTCCTAAGCACCCTTGCTTGGACCCTGCAAGATCTCATAGCTCACCAAATACATTTAAAATAATGTATGTCAACAATATTCAAGGTTACATAAAAGATAAGGGTGGTTGAAACCCTTTCTGCAAAAACTAAGGTTTGAGGGGTAACTCTAGAAATTCGTGTCCCAAAATTTCTGAGATCACTCCCACAGCATTATATCATCATTACAAACATGCTTATATGATAGGCATAGTAATTATATCATGTATATATCAGTATAATCAAAGATAAGCCTTGACAACAACTTTTCACTTAAGAACTTAGGGTTTTGGTAGGTCAGAACCTGAGATAACCAAAGTTCTATCCAAATGCCAACATTAACAGCTTAGATTTTTCATTGTAAACTTGCTAGAATGTAAATCATTCATTGTATAATAAGATATAATCAATTTATATATGAATCACAAAGCTAAACCAATAAATAGGCCAAATCGAACAAGTGCTCAGTAAATGTAAATAGCTCAAATATACCTATCTTAACCTTTAATTGGCTCTATAGAAATCTCAGGCTCAAACTCAACCTTCAAACCTGCCTTGTACCAGCAATTCTTGACAGCAAAGAACCTCCAGGAAGAGTACAGGAAGAAGAATCAATTTAGTGACATTTCTATGAAGATTTCAAGCTCAAATCATCGTTAAAGACCTTAGAAATGTTTTCTCAAAAGAGGCTCTCGAATATAGTATATTGCAGGCCATTAATAGGGTTTTCAACAAGGTTTAAAACCTTAAAAATTCTATAACGGCATATGTATTCTTGAGATCACTATACAAGTCCTACTTTAAGAAGGATATACACAAAAAACCTTTATCCAATCATTGGCTAGAGAATGTTCTGACATTCTTCCTATGAATAGACCAACACATTGTTGCCACCTTTGCTGTTTTAGTGATAAGGTTGTACTAACATTCTTATCCAAACTTAGTCCCTGATAAATGCATTTATAGTGCATATACTATCACTCTAGGACCACATCCACGTGTCACAGACCTGAGCCACTTATAATAGCTACTTGTTAATCACAGCGCAATACAGATCCTTAGACTATATAATTCATAATGCATGCAAAATCAAGACTATTCAATGCAATACAGCTATCTGAACATATGTATAAATATGTAATACACTTGTGAAAAGACCATAAAGCCCCTACAAAACCTGTAGCTAATTTTTATATGTTGAACCTCAGTTTACATAGAAAAATAGCCAGAACATATAGAATAACAGCAATGTACTATCTCAAACCCTTGTGTAATTGTGTCACAAGATGGTAAAAGACAATACTACCCCAGTGAAATGATTTAGGCCACTGTACACCACCATACTGCTGGAATAAGCCCTTAAAAGCTCTATTGTACTAGTTTTTGATATTATACAACAAACACCACTTAGTACTAATTAGGAGCAAAAAATTATTTCCAAAACACTTTCAAGTTCTAAGTCAAATCCAAATCATGAATCCTCATTTCATTTTAAACATAAAGGTTCACCCCGGGAAAGAATCATCGTTGCCAACAATGATTCCTTCGATATCACAATGTATAAGGAATGTTCTGTAAAAAATTAGTAACTACGTTGTCTAAAGAGTTTAGGCTCTAAGTACGATTTGTTGGCACAAAAGGTTTCAACCTAAGGGCAATCTAGTAATTTTGATGATTACAAATCATTAATGGTGTTTAAGTACCAATGTCTACATTGAGTATTTATGATAGGTACAACAAATTTTCAAAGAATGACTTAATAAAGAAATCAAGTACAAAGTCAAAACATTCACAAGATGAATCTAACTTCCTATTGGTCTGCTGTTCCAAAGGTTACTCACTCAACCATTTGGAAGAGCATTGTATCAGTTAGAGATATTCTTAAGGTGCGATATTCTTATCACATTGGCAATGATGCTAAAATTAAGACTTTTATGGATCCATGGTGTGGGGGTCAATTTTTATCAGAGGTTTTTAGTTATAGAACCTTTAGACAAGTATCCTCTAATAAACAGATTGACTTGAGCAGGTTTATTGCTTAAAATCAGTGGCAGTTTGATGATATTCCACTTATTGTTCAATAATTTTTGCAGCAATTTAGGATTTATGGTGGAGTGGACCAGTTATTATGGAAGCACAAACCTTTTACCTTTAAATGTGCTTGGGACTCTTGCAGAGATTCAAAACCTGAAGTTTTTTTGGTTTGGTTTCGTTTAGAATAGGGGTAGACCTCGATGGTCTGTGTATAGTGCTTTGATTATTCAAAATGTTGTTTTAACTGGTGTTAACTTGCAGCGTAGAGAAATTTCTTTAGCTTCCAGATGTGGTTTGTGTGGCAGTAATGAAGAACATATAGATCACATGTTTGTGAAATGTGTGTATGCTTGGGACATCTGGTGTGGTTTAGCTGGTATATTTCATTGGAGTGTTCAAAAGTTGCACTCTGTTAGCTCCTTTGCTATATCTCAGTAAACTCAATTTCACATTAAATATTGTAGAAACAAGGTTCATAAGATGTTGTTCACAGCTGCTATGTATTACTTATGGAATGAAAGGAATGGTAGACTTCATTCTGATGCTATTACGTCTCCTTCAGCTCTAGTTAAATGCATTGTTTGGGATGTTCTTGATATAGCTGGAATTTGCCTTCAAGATTTTTTAAGTTCTTAGGAGTTTGAGGTTGTTGCAGGTTTATCTGCACTACCCTATATGTCCTTGTGTGTTTTAGTGAAGAAATGTCTTCACTTTCTTCTTGTATTATTTTGTTATATTTTATAAAATTTTCTTCATTTAGGAAAAAATAAAAAATAAATAAAGAGTGAAGAAAGACTTAAAGATTCAAAAGACATATCAAGAAATAAGACAAAAGTTTTTGACTCTAAAGATCAAGAACACAACTCATTGCTCAAAAGGAAATTCCCAAGAAGCTCATGTTCAATATTGTTGCTTAAAGAAAGGGGTATATAGGTTTGGTGAGTGATTAAGATTTAATGTCAATGTAATCCATGAATCCATTTGTAGTTCGTATCTATTTAGGATCATAGATCATTATCATTCTATCATAAATAATCCTTAGAAATAATTCATGAACTTCACATATCAACCATCTATTGACTTATGAGTCAAAAGAAGGCAAGTGGCAACTTAAAAAACTAATTGTTGCTATTAAGAGAGGATCGATTGACTGGTGATAATCCAGCAACCAACTAATAACCCAACAGAGAGCTATATTCTCTGATAGCTTGATTTAGCCAACCAAATGAATTTTTCAACCGACTGACCAATGAATTTCTGTTGGACCAAGAGAGGGGGTGGTCAAAACCTTTTCCTATATAACTTAACAGCAATCAAAACAAGTAAGAAATAGGTAATGTAACGGTATTTACAAGGAAACCCTCTCAATTTGGGAAAACCTTGGTTCTTGGCCTATGCCAATTCAATCAGCCACTAGCTGTAAGTAAGCTATTATTTACTCAGTTGTCTAA
>JAOTQH010189943.1:0-14688 GCA_025631255.1 Cornus kousa
TTCTCACGTTACTATTTTTGTCCAGTGAGTGGATGAGAAGGGAATCGGATCTTCTACAAAAAAAAAAAAAAAAACATTTTAAGCTAAATTTCTTAAATAAAATAATATTACAATATACAAACAAAGCTCTAGATGATGAATAGAAATAATAACTATAAATGTAATGATACATAGATATTTGTTTTCTGCTAAAAGAAAAAAAGATTAGAAATAAGTAATAACAACCTATCCTTCAATCAACAAAATTTATGTAATTTGGTGTACTTTAGATCAAAATATTTGATAAGTATATATAAGGATTACATATTAAATCATGAAAAATAAAAATCAAAACTTCCACTATTAGCATATTAGGGTTTCAGCCGAATAGTTTTAGAGAGAGAAAAAGAGGGAGAGTTAAATTATGATTTAATTTACATCCATTTGGGTGGACCCCGTAAGCATTCAAATTTTTTCATTTTTTTTATTTTTTATTTTAGGGACACTTGTTACATTATTTTTACGCCACATCAAGGGTAAGCATGTACTTACCTACTCACCGGTGAGTAGGCAAATATTGTCCAAAGGCTATTATCTCTTCAGAATTTGCGAATGCTCTTAGTTTGATTTCTTTCTGTGCTTAGGGTATTTGGAAAGCTAGGAATCGGTTGGTTTTTGAGGGGTTTCTATGAAGGCCTGAGGTTGCAGAAGGTTATGGCTTCCTTTTGGGAGTTTCATGATGATAGGGCACTTTGTTCTTCCTTCGGCTCTCACTTTGGTGGATTTGTGGCGTCCTCCTCCATTTAGAGTTGTTAAGTGCAATTTTGATACTTCTTTTTGTGGCCACGATTTGTAGGGGGCCGATGGTGCTGCATTATAGGATTTTAGGGGTGAAGTGTTCCACGCAATTATTTTTCATCCCTTTTCAGCTTTTTCGCCTTTGGAGGCGGAGGCGTTTATGTGTCAGCGTGCTGTTATTTGTGCTATGCATTTGGGTTTTTCTTGCCTATGGTTTGAGTCGGATGCCATTGTTGTTGTGAATGGGGTGATGCGTAGTGAGACTTGTTCCTCGGAAATTGCTTCCATATGTTTTGACATATCTCAGGACCTCAGGTTGTTTTCGTTTACTTCTTTAACTCATGTGCGTCGCTAGGGTAATCGGGTGGCTCGTGCGTTGGCTGCTTTATCACGGTCTGGGATTGAGTTCGATCAGTTCTTGTCTTCTTTGCCTTATTCTGTCATCCCGTTCGCTGTGGCAGATGCTGGCTCTTAGTTTGTTTGTTGTGTTTGGATTTGTGTTGTCTTTGCCAGAAAAAAAAAATAATAATAACAAATAAAAAATTTAATTAAATTATCTTATACGGAGTAGTAATATAAGGTACTATTAGCATGTTTTAATTGTGGGGATGGCATTTTCCATTTTATTTGCAGTTTAATGTGGGAGAGTGGTTAGGCTAATTGAAAAAAAAAAAATCTCCAATTCTAATTTTAAATATTTTTTATATTTGAAAATTTTTGAACATGTTAAAATTTTTACCACATTTTGATAATAGCTTGCCATTTTTAGTAATATCCAAATTACATTATCAAATGCACTTAATTGGACAATAACTTAACTTGTTTATAATTCAGCATTAAATTAAGTTATTATCCAAATTAAAACAAATATATATTTTTATTTATATATATATATATTTTTTACTATAAAGCATTTTTTAAAATTAATTTTCACATTAAATTTGAATACAAATATTTTAATGAAAAATTCATGTATTTTTCATTTGTCTGCAACAAAATTTTCAAAGGCGTGCGTAATCTTTTATTCAAATGTTTCTAATTTCTAATTTTATATAGATACTATATAATCTTAAAATATAAAATTATAAACTTTTATTTATCTCGAAATTAATTGGATTGATCGGATTAGTATTACTTTTTTTTTTCAAAATTCATTTCAAACAAAAGAAAATTTAAAATTTGGTAACCAAAATTGTAAAAAAAAAAAAAATGCTTTACAGGGACCTTAAACTCAATAAAAGGTAAAAAAATTAATAGACTTGAAATATAACAACCAGAGTGACCATTTAAGTGTAACATCATATCATCCTTTCTTCCATCCATAGATTCTAATCCTTTCTTCATCATCTACTACCCCCACCCCCAAATATCATAAGCTTCATGAGCCATGACATTAATTTTATTTGTTATTTGATACAGTTTAGTCCAAATTTAATAAATTGTTATTAATTTTGTTCATCTATAGAATCAAATTTGCTAATAGATTTAAACGAGTTTGATACTGGAAACTATAATTCAAAGTCTTTCAAGTTTTAGACCTTTGTATTAATGTACTCATTTTTGTTAATTATTATTATTTTTTTATTTTGCTCTCAGTGGCAAATAAGTGTATTATATTGGTTGAATTACGTGGCATAGAGGTTCAAAATCATCAATCTGAATGAGAGACTGGACAATTTTGTATAACTAACCGTCATTATTTGGGGTGTCATAGTTCTATTGGGTGATATTTCCATAGAAGACTAATAGTAAATCTCCATCTCCTTATTTTAAAGTTGCTGTTATTTGAAGGTACGGTTCAATAAGACCAATAAAGAAAATAGAATGATAGAATGAAAATTATTTTGGATATTAAAGTTAAAGGGTTACTTCTTGTTGGATATTAAAGTTAAGGGGTTACTCATTTATTTTGAAGAAACTATGTTATTAATTTTGTTCATTGATAGAATCAAAATTTTTAATAGATTAAAATGAATTTGATACTGGAAACTAGGAATATAATTCAAAATATTTGGAGTTTTAGATATTTGTATTAATGGACTCATTTTTGCTAATTTTTTTTATCTTGCGCTTTGTGGCCATATATAAGTGTATTATATTAGTTGAAGTACGTGATATATACGTTCAAAACCAACAATTTAGATAAGGAACTGTAATCTTGCATAATTATCGGTCATTATTTAGGGGTGTCATAGTTCTAGTTCTATTGAATAATATATCCATGGAAGACAAATAGTGAATATCCATTTCCTTATTTTAAAGATGTTGATATTTGAAAGTAGGGTTCAATAACACGAATAAAGGAAATAAAATGATTGAAGGAAGATTATTTTGGATATTAAAATTTAAGGGCTACTTCTTGGATATCAAAGTTGAAGGGATTACTCATTCGTTTTTTTAGTTTGGTTGACATATATATATATTTTATTGAGTCTAAAAAATTTCAAGGTTCATTGTTCACTAAAATCTATATATATATATATTTTAAAAAATTTGTACCACAAAGTTAAATCGTAATTTCAATTTCACAAGCTCGTCCACGCTCATGAAAATTTATGGTGGGACAAGAATTAATCGTCATAGGCCCATTTATGTCCAACCCTACATTAATTTTATTTCAAGCTAAAAAATAAAAAAATATAAAAAAATGAGAAATGAATATATTTTCCTCAACAAGGATGTTACTATAATACTGTATATGGTTTGGTGATAACAATAATTAATAATCAACAAATATATAAATTGCTTTATTTGTGTTAAAAAATATATATTGTCGCTCAGCAAAAAAAAAAAAAAAATTTGAGGGCGAGAATTAGCAGAAAATAATCTTACAATAAAAAACTTGAATTTAATGAGTACAATTTTGCATATTACCCTCAAAATGGATGATTGCTATGTTTACTAAAAATGTCGACCAACAATTTAATGTAGGGTTATTTGCATCTTTTATCCTATCAACTCAGCGTTCAATTAAGTGACTAATTTCAGTAATTTTGATGATTTGATTAACAAAGTAACCTAACTTTAGATCCACACTTAGAAATTTATAAGATTTGCTATTATGCTAACATTTTCTTTTTATAGTAAAACATATATGCGACAGTTTCAAAATGGTAATGCTATATTTTTCTAACTATTATATCCTATGAATTTGAAAAATAAAAAATAAAAAAATTAAATACATTCTAATTTTTTTAAAAATAAAATAAATAAAGAAATAATAGTATTGTTTATTGAAATGTAAATCACACACGTTGATTTGTCTCACTCAAAACTCCAATGAGTGTCGTCTCCCTCTTTTGGCAAAGTAACTACCCCATTGTCAGTCAATATCATCAGCTTGAGGGAGGTAATTGTGTTTGAAATCTGGCGTACGAACACCACATGCGCAAGTTAGCCATCAATGCTTGATCTGTCACCGTTTCAGATACCGTATGGCTCGTATCTATGATTCTACAAGCTTTCCGATGCGTTCGTGCCACTCTATAGCTCATACGCGTTCATATCACGCGCTATTAAACACCACTATACTTTATCGCCAAATCATCAATCTCGCAGCTGGACCCACCACCACAACGCTTTCCCCCACCCGCGTGTTCTCACGCTCTATTTTTGAGTTTGTTCAACGTTGTATTGAACTACAACATCTCTCCCTCGAGTCGCACACTCGCACACTCTCTCTCTCTCTAAAACGCACACGCCCCACTGTCTCTCTCTCTATACTCCCTTCACCTGCTATGTCATTTTGCCCTATCTGTCTCAAAAACACTCTTGCTCCACACCAAATTGGGAAATGCTGGCAAGTTTGTTCTTCGAATCGAATCTCTAATTTTTGTACACAATCTCTTCATTTTTAACCGTTTTTTTTTTTGTTAATATTCTTGTTCTTTCTTTTATCGAGCGTTCTTTCTATATTTTTTCTTGCAATAATATTTTCGCGAGTTATGCTTCGAACGCTTGAAATCTTTGAATGTATTTTTCAAACCACGATTTATTTTCTTTTTTCTTATTTATTTATTTTTCTTACTTTGTTTTTAATATTGTTTAGGGTTTTAAGGGTTTTGGGTCGCTAAGTACATTGCCCCTATTTACCTGTGGAACAACATTTCTTGCATAGCTCTCTTTGCTATTATTTCTATTCTATATACGGGACACTCACATGCACACTCGCACTAAAGTAAAAGAAAATCTATTTGACTTCATCTTTTTTTTTTTTTTTTGGGTACCTTGATGTCCATAAGGTTTAAAATTAGAATGTAAAAGAATGAGCGATTTCGATGTTCTGGGTTAAATTTAATTGAAGGCTTTTTTTTTTTTTTTTTTTATCATAATTGCCCAACTAATAGGGATTATTTATTTATTTTTATTTCATTTTCCGAAATCTTTTTAATGGCCAAATATGGGGAATGCTGCTTTGTACATTTGAAGCATGTCCTAATTATGATATTCGTTTTTGATGTATTAATCAGGTTTTGATGGCTTGAGTTATTCCCGCAGGGTTTTACTTGATAAAGTCACTTAATTGAGGTTTGTTTCTTTTTTGCTTATTTTTTTTGGAGTACCATGTTTATATTTTGGGAATAAATTAAATTTCAGATATAGATGTTATATCTTTAATTGATTTCTATGTTTATTTTGGGAGTTCTATGTTTATATTTTCACTTGGTTAAAACATGTTAAGGATGGGGATGTCTAAAATCTTTGTCTGTTAAGTACATCCCTCTTATATAATAAGTTATATCCAAGAGAGGCAATTACATTTTTATGAAAAATTTATGTCATTAAAGGTTGGAAAATGTCCCAAAGTGAATATGTTGCCTTTAATCTCTTGAAGTAGGAAGAAAGACTTGGCCCATTGAGAAAAAAAATTCTATCATTTGCTCATAGCGTCAAGAGTGGCAATGACCTAGCTGCTTAGGTTTACTTGTCTGCATAAGAAAATTTTGAGCGGTTTATTACGGGTAAAATTGTCCAGCTGTTGTTTCTTGTATTTGTAGTTAAAGGTGAGATGTAGCATATGGCATAGTGCTGGATGAGCACCCATATTTACACTACTTGTTAAAGCGGGGCTGGGGTGTCTTAAATCTTGGTCTGTTACTGTGTGTTGGGTTCTGATTTATATATAGTGTGACAGATTGGTGCAGTGCCTGTTTCTTTCTTGAAGCAATTTGTCACGTCCACAAATTTGAGGTCAGAAACATCCTTTCCTTCCTTTCTTTCTGTTTTTTGTTTTTGGTAAGCAACTAACACCTTGTCCTTGAATTCAGTTATTAATTATAAATTCAAATTAGGTTCTTTAATTTAATGTGTAGCATCTTTCTATTTAGTTATTCAAATTATTATTCTCATCACCCTGCTAATCTCTTTGATTAACCATTAGTTTACTTAATCTCCTCGTAAGACAATATTTTATCTAAGAATTGCACACAACTTTGTATCTAGTGGTCTAGGTTGTACTCAACTCGCCAAGAGTCACAAGATCCACAAATACATGATCCTTCACAAGTCACCACAACACTGAATAGTGATGGGTTGTGCATAACTCCCTTGAGAACCAAGTATAAAAGATGGTGCCCAATTCACTGATGCATAAAATCACCCCACGATGCTTACTGAATAATGATGAGTTGTACATAGACTAGGACTTGGGGTACACACTGTTCCCCTATATATAAACATGGATCACACTGCTCATCCATGGAGGAAATAGTTGATTTTTTGGACTCCCTGAGAGTTTAGAGGCCCTATTAGGCCTTGTGTATTTTCCAAGGGATGCGTTCCCCTTTTGAATGCTTCTTTTATACAATTTTACTAACCAAAAAAAAAAAAATCGTATTAATCACATTCTCCAAAACCTCATTATTTTTTATTAATTATAGCAACTTTGCACTTTGTTGAAGTCATCTTACAAAGTATATTGTATATAGAGTTTAACAGTTATGTTAATTGAACTTCTTGTTATTTCATATCAATAATGCCTCTCCAGACGAGGGTTTTTATATTGGCTAGATGCCTTATTTGGTTACACAGTTAAGCTCTCCAAGTTATTTTTTAATCCCGTTTTGGGGTTCTGTTCTATAAATGTTAAGTATTACAAGATCAGGGGGGTGCATCTATGATTCTCCTTTCCATCTATTGTAGTACTTGTGCAATGCAACTAGTATACACACTTTTTAATTCCAGCGCAAGGTTAACAATGCATACAATTTTATGTTGAAGTGTTCAAAAGATACTTCGCTTCATTTTTCCAACTCTATTTGGATGTGTTCCCGCATGTGTTGGGTTCAGTGATGATATGTACTCCAGCAAACACCTTTCATCAGTGTTGCTTGTTGTTCCAGCATATTTATGATTTTTACTCTAGTCACCATGTTCATCAATTACAGTTAGTCCTGTATATGCATACAGATGTACTTATTTATGAACTTTCATTTGTATTTGTCAGTTTTGCTGTGAATTTTTAATAGTAATTGTCGCTTTCCCTTGAAGGGGAAAATTATCACATGATATCTATTTGTCATCGATGTCTATTTTTAGTAATTTATATTTTGGCATCTTTCAGACATATTAGCTACTTAGATCGGTGTTGGGGGCTGGTCACCCGATTTATCTGTGATGCTTAAATTGGATTGACTTCTTTTTTCCAAAATGAGGCAATACCGGAAACACTGATAAAATGGATCAAGGATTTCATTTGTCCTTTTATTTCTTAGTTCTTTGTGACCACATTGAAAAAAGACAAAAGACATCAGTGTTCTTTATTTTTTTCGAAAGACTGTTCAATAAAAAACTGAGGTGCTTACTGTGCTTTGAATAGATAGTAAATCTTGCCCAAAATTTGGGCTCTTTCAAATTTTGGTGAGATCATAATATATTTGCTGTCTGCAGCTTTATTTGCATCATCCCTTCATGTTAGTTCAAAGTTAATGTGTATCCCATGTCATGTTGTTAATGAATGCTATCTTTTAAACTTTTGTTTTATGCATCAATGTATCATATGTGGGTTTCATTACAAATGTAGTAAAATGCAGGGGTCAAGTGTGTTTAAAGTTTGGGAGCTTGTTGTGGAAAAACTTGCTGGAGTTGAGAAATGGCACCCAATCCAAGAGTTACAAAAGCATTTCGTGCTATGAGGGATATTGGCATTCCTGAAGAAAAAGTGAAACCCGTCTTAAAAAATCTTTTAAAATTGTATGAAAAGAATTGGGAACTTATTGAAGAAGAAAATTACAGGGCCCTGGCAGACGCTATATTTGATTGCGAGGACACAAAGGTTCATTATTTCGTTCTTTTTTTTTTATCCAGACTGCATCTTCCTTTTCTTTTTGTTATCCTTTTTTCATAACATTTGTTTATGTTTTTTTATTTTATTGGTCTCATCTTTCAGGCTGCGGAAAATAAGAAGAAAATTGAGAATACTGATGTATGTGACTCATTTCCTTTGTTTGTAGAGACCTTATACATATAATCGCTAATTATTTTGCCTTTTCACCTTTTGTTTGACTAGCAGGACGATAATTTGGCTTCAGAAGATCAGGGGCATGATGAGCCTGAACGTCCCTTAAAAAGGTTACGATTAAGACACCAAGAAGCTCCAGTTTCATCTTCTTTGGGTAACTCTAGCCCCAGGTCCGGTGGAACTCCACTTAAAAGGCCTAAAGTGGAGCAACCGGAACTACCTCAATCTAGTTCCATGCAGCAGTCACAGGGCATAATAGAGACTCACTCCAATATTGAAAAGGCGAGGGCTGAATCTCAACCTTTTTCACCCCAGCCACTTATCAGAAATAAAGGAAAACAACCTATATTGCCTAATCATTTGGCAGTGCAGGAAAGATCTGAGCCTTCTCAAGCAGGTGCTACTGACCGAACTCAGCCAGCAAAGAGAACTGAGTTTGATTCAACATCTTCTCCAGTACATCTCAGGGACAAGGGAAAAGGACCACTTTCCCCCCAAACTGCTCAAAGAGAGAAGGGATCATTTTCTGAGAGGCCAGCTCATGCAGTGCTCTTTAAAGGGCCAAATGTTGATCCCGGCATTGTTCTTTTGCCCAAACAGAAAGTGCCCAATAGTCATGCATTGATCAAGCCAAAAGATGAGCCATTTACTGATGACATGCCACAATTTGAGGTTCCTATTGCAGTGATTCATCCAGGTACATGTTATATTTTCTGACTAATCAAGTGTATTACTGTCAATGCTATAACATAGGTCTTATATCTAGTCCATAAGGTTTGTACATTTCAATTTATTTTGGTTATTGGATTCACCTTTTGCTTTGGTCACTTGAGATTCTAACCTTTGTTGGTTTATTTGATCTATGCGCTCATTGCAAAAGCTTTCAATCTGATGACTTAGGTGGTTGATCTGCCAAAATAGGTGGAAGGAGTCTAATCTGAAATTATCAAACATTGCGCGGACACATGTTGATATGTTGAAACTTGAAAGACCTATTTATCTCAACTTAAATCCTCATCAAATCTTTTTCCCAACTATTTAAGGGTTGATTCTGTGAATCCTCTTTTTCCTAACTATTTAAAGGTTGATTCTGTGAATCGTCTTTTGTCATTTTACTTGATCTAATATCTTCCTAATTATCTCATTCCATATTAGTTTTGGTCTTCTCCTCACCCTGAGATTATTTTTTGTGAGGACCATGTGACTTTTCCTTGTCGGTGTAGTGATTGGCCGTCGCTACACATGGCCGAACCATGTTAATTGATTTTTTCTCATTTTATCTCTAATTGGTGCTACTTCAATCACCCACAATTATTTATTTATATATTCATTTATTTATTTTGTTTGTTGAGGGTTTTTTAATAAAATTATTGATAATATTTTCGTTTCAATACTATTGAGGTCGAGTGATATCGAGTTATATCCACATCTTTCAGTTATTCATACCAATCAATTAGGCAAATAAATATCTGATTATTACGTCAATAAGATGCATGGAATGACAAGTAGTAATTCAACTTGAAAGCAAAGCTCTCACATAAATTTTGTTGAATATAAAATGGTAATGATATCAGTTGTTGTTTTCTTCATTTTTTTTCAGAGCCATCGTGCGAAGGAAATACTTTAAATGGAAATGATTCAATCAGAGAATTAGATGGTCCTGAAACCCTAGTATCTCAATCTGTAGGTGAAGAAAAAAACGGGAGTGTTCCAGCTTCGCCAAGTGAAACAAGGACTAACTCTGAGCTTGCAACCATCAACGATGAATCTTCTGCTAACTTAGAGATTGCTTCCTCGTCCTTTGGGGAGGTTAAAATTTCTTTGAGTTGTAACTCTGCACTAGGTAAGCCTGACTTTCACATGCCTTGTCTTGATGAAGTTCTGAAACTGGTGGAGGACAAATGCCTCAGATCTTACAAACTTCTGGACCCAAATTTTTCTGTGAAGAAACTGATGAAAGATATGTGCGAATGTTTTTTGGAATTAGGAAGCGACTCTAATGAATCACAAGGAAGAATAGGTGTAACACCAGCTATTGAGTTATTGAATAAATCTAATTCACCGGATGCTTTAGGTGCCAGAGACATGCCATTTGGTCATTCGAATGGATCAGTCAACGTTCAATGTGCTGCTGAGGTGACTCTGCCTCAAGTTCCAAGAATTTCACCTTTGAAAGGTATGGAGGACTGTGTACAACCTGATAAGAATATTACTGGGAATGGTTGTGATACTGCTACGGAACAGAATTGCCTAGCAGACATAAATTCTCGTAGTTTGGTGGTTGTGCAGCAGCATCAACAAACCCCTGATAATATAAGGTCTTTGCATGATGTTAATGACATAGCCAAAGGACAAGAAAGAGTAGTGATTTCACTGGTTAATCAAATCAACAGTGACTGTCCACCAAAGTTTCATTATATTCCCCAAAATGTAGTTTTCCAGAATGCTTATGTGAATTTCTCTCTGGCTCGAATTGGGGATGAGAATTCTTGTTCGACTTGTTTTGGTGATTGTCTATCATTGTCCACACCTTGTGCATGTGCTCACGAGAGTCATGGTGATTTTGCATACACACCAGAAGGCCTTGTTAAGGAGGACTTTTTAGATGAGTGTATTTCTATGAACCGTGACCCTCAAAATCATTGCCACTATTATTGCAAGGAATGCCCGTTGATAAGATCCAAAAATGATGATATCTTGGAACAATGCAAGGGTCACTTAATGAGGAACTTCATCAAAGAATGTTGGTGGAAATGTGGCTGTAGTAAACATTGTGGTAATCGGGTGGTTCAGCGGGGGATAAATTGTAATTTGCAGGTGAGATTTGTGCCTCGATCTCAAAGTTTTCTGTCTGTTTTGACTAGAGTTGTATGTTTATATTTATTTATTTATTTTTAATCTTTCCTGTGCATACGTTGCGCCAAACTTTTGAAAACAATCTGTTTTGCAGTTTCTTCAGAATAGGTTTTACAAAATTTGAGCTAACATCTCATATATACAAATTTTTTGACAGACTCTGAAAAAGATACTTTTGTGTCTACAACTTCTTATATACCTACCAATGGGCATTAGAGCCCTGCTAGGGGCGATATTGTGGGTTTGTGCATTTGCTTGAAATTATCGGGGAAAAAAAACTTCTTAATATACCTCTTATTATTGTTTCATTTTAGTTTTTCTATGTTTCAGGTGTTTATGACACCTGAAGGCAAAGGGTGGGGTCTCCGTACCCTTGAGGACCTGCCAAAAGGTGCATTTGTGTGTGAATATGTTGGGGAAGTATTAACCAATGCAGAGCTCTATGAACGAGTCTCGCGAAGCCCCAGTGCTGAGGAACATGCATATCCTGTGCTTCTTGATGCAGATTGGAGTTCAGAGGGAGTGTTAAAGGATGAAGAAGCTCTTTGTTTGGATGCGACATATTATGGAAATGTTGCAAGGTTTATTAATCACAGGTATATTTATAAAAATACAAACACATGTACATTTGGTCTTTTTCATTACATTTTTCTTTTCTTTTCAAACTTTCCTGTTAGTTGTTCATTATCCTTTTACAATTTGGTTTTTAATTCTGTAATTCACTATAATTCATGTTAATAATAGAGATGTTCCCAGGATCTTTGGTGTTTTCCCATGGTGCTTTTACACTCTGTTCACAACCCTGGTAATACTTTACAATGAATAGAAGGGTGAATCAGTTTCGATCCACAATATATATTTTTTAAAGTATTTATTTTATAATTTCTATTAAGCTAGAAGACAAAAAATGTCTTTTATTAAAATTTCTTTAATTACCGTATTTCTGTTCTCTCTCTCTCTCTCTCATGCACCTACATTAAGATTGCATCAAATTTTAATTTTCTTTATCGTCTTCCATTTACCCCCCTTTTTTCTTCTGTTTTTGTCTACTTCTAAAGTGAATATTCATCTGTGTTCTGATATTAAATAAATATATTTCTTATTCTGCTAGATGTTTTGATTCAACCTTGGTTGAGATCCCAGTGGAAGTGGAGACGCCTGATCACCACTACTATCACGTATGATAACTTATATACTGTGATGCATCCTTCAGCTTTGTCCACAATTGGTGGTACTTAGATTTATTCTGTACACCAGTTATCTAATGGAGATTGTGTGTTTCCTTGATGCAGCTGGCCTTCTTCACAACAAGGAAGGTAAAAGCCTTGGAAGAGCTAACTTGGGTAAGTAGGTTTTGATTCATTACAATATTGCTATGAAGTTTTTCACATGAATGCATGCTTGATTATGGTTTGGATGAGAGATAAATAGAGAGCGATTTTTATTTGATACTTTATTGGTAGAAATGCTAGTTCATAAATCAGACATTTATCCATATCTAATCAAGTTGATATTTGGCGCACATGAGAAACACAAGTGTATTTAGAGTTTGGCATAATATGGCTCTGATGACTCAAAGGATCAAAGACCGTAACTGAGGCTCTGATGTGTGAGAAGCACGAGTCTCGAAATAGATCTGGAGGGGGTGGTGTGGGTGAATAGATCTTGTCCTACAAGTACAGAATTATAAATTTTAATCATTTAGCTCAAAATGCAACCATATGAACCACTTATATACACAGAGCAAAAGTAAATTAACCATACAACCACACAAGAACACATGAACTAGGTCTTAGAATCGCTCGATTCTACTATCCTAGACCCCCAAAACGAGTTAAATCGCATGAAAATCGCTCCTTTGGGTAGAATCGTATGGTAGAATCGTAGAATCGTAAGATTCTACTGATTCTATATGATTTTACTTTGTGCCTTGTTTGGCCCTTTTTATGGGCTGATATATTGTTTTGATGGGTTGAGCTCTTTTATTAAGAAAGCCCAACGGTCTTGCGCCCCAAAACATTAAATATATAGATGAGAAAATGTGTGTGTGTTTTTATTTATTTATTTATTTATTTTTCCTCTTTTCGGTATTTCATTAATTGATTTCTTAGGGTTTTGATATGCAGCATGCATGGGCATTTGATTAATTGAATTATGTTCTTGGTTTCTTGTTTAGTTGTTCCTAATTAATTTATGCGTGGATATTTCTTATTCAGTTGTTCCTTAATTTGTTAATCTGTTCTATATTTGTTTTTGGATATAAACTTTTTAATTGTGTTCAGTGTATAATGTTTATGTTCATAATTAAATAATTCATGTAGTTAGTAGCACTAGCGTCTAATAAGTAATAATTCATATCTAATTGAATTGATGCTGAAAGTTTAAACTTGATTAGTTGAATTATTTGGATATATTAGTAGCACTATATTCTCTTATATATTATATTTGGAGTGGTACTTTTTTATGTTTACTGTGTTTTGGACTTGTTCTTGCTATATTTTAGAGATACAAGTTAGTTTGAAATGTTTTTCTGCTAGTTTGGTAGAATCTTGCGATTCTTGATCCGATTCTACGGAAGCCCCAACAATCCTACGTAGAATCCCGATTTAACAACATTGGAAAAACCATGGGACCAACGCTAGGTAAATCAGTTAGTTCCTAACACGGATTGATCCACCAAACTCTTCACTTGAGTCTCCAGACACACAGTTCGTTCGTCAATAGATCCACTCATCACGCAATCTGCTTCTCCATCCAAAGATTTGATCTTCAATAACTAGTCGTCCAAGTTGGTTAGACCAATTTAAAACCTAGAATGGAATGAATTTCAAATTGAATTATTCAAAATACCCCCGTGACAAATAAATTAAACTAACAAAATAACGTTCTTCTATAATTTTTTAAAAGGAATGGTGGTGGAAGGAGGTTGTAGTGGTGGCTGAAGGCGGCGGCATTGGTGGCGCTGGTGGAACATGAGTTTTTTTTGGGAACGTGATTTATTTATTTATTTATAATTTTTCTTGGGAATGGAATGGCCATTCCATAGGTTGAGACGTGGAATGGATTTTCATTCTTTTCTATTCCAAGGGAATGACATGGAATGGTCGTTCCCACTTTAATTTTCCTACCAAACAAAAAAATTGGTGGAATGGGTATTCCATTCCTGTTTATCAAACACAACATTAGGGTTTCTTAGTTATAATCAGAAAAGAAAACCTAACCCTGTCCCATTTGAAAAGTCAAAGCAAAATACATGCTATCTTTCCATAATTACCCTTTAAGGGACTCAAAAATCTTCTAACTTGGTAATATATACATATTTAAATTTACAAGGACAACTTAGTAATTTTAAAAGGAGATAATGCATTAATTGCATGTCCCCTTAAAAAGTTATACTACCAAAGAGAGACAATTAATATGGGACAGAGGGAGTATTTATTCTAAAAACATCATGCATTCAAAACATGATTTATATTTATAATAGGGGAAAGTCTGAAAAACACCCCTGTGGTTTTGTCTTTTGTGCGAATTACACCCTTTTTGTTAGATTTGTTTATATAAATCCATTTAGATATAAAAATGTGCAATTAAGCACC
>JAOTQH010190054.1:0-14685 GCA_025631255.1 Cornus kousa
TGTGTATTAATTGTGGGCTTATGGAAGGGTTAATGGCTTGATTTGATATGTTGTGCTATTCACTAGATTGATTAGACAATGTATTCATACTTGGCCATCCATGTTTAATATTTTAATTAATATCGCACACTTTCCTTTACAACACATAATCCCCCTAATCTATCAAATATTGAATGTTTAGGAAGGCAATGCTCAGTGGTGAACTCTATGTCCCAAGAATCCTATTTCATTCTCTACACCTCATTTATTTTAGTTGTTTTACATTGCATTATCTTAGTTTAAATTGTAGTATAATTCAACCAACAAACCCCTCTTCCTCTTCTTTAGTTGAAACCTTAGAGAGAGAGTAAATCTAAAGGTTATTATTTGCTCTTCTATTCTCTAACTTTGCTAAAAATTATCTAACCCTTATAAAGATGGTTCAATCCCCCTGTTATAGTTGTCCTATGGAGGTCAAAATGAGTAAGAAATGTCTCATCAAATGATGCAATCCTGTAGCCCCATGGTTCTTGAAATTTGAGTCTTAATGAGCCTTTTAAAAACTACTTAGTATAAGTTGCAATCGATCACAACTTGGACAGGATCGATCGCAGCTAAGGCGGTTAATTTTGATCTTATCTTCATCAGGATCGATCGTAGGTTATAGGATTGATCGCAGAGTTGATTGTTTACTGATTGGGCTTATCCACTTTAGGATTGATTGTGGAAAGGTAGGATCGATCGTGGCATAGGCAGGATTGATCGTGGCACTATTCTTTGGCAATTTTTGGAACTTTTTCCACTGCATTTTCTTGACTCCAAAAAGACTTTAATGAACCAAATTTAGCCTGTTTGAACCTTATTGACCTGAAATTGACAATAACACAATTTAAAACTAAAATGGGAAAGTAAGGATTGATGAATGGTCTAATATACGTAAGAATAGGGTTGAAATGTGCATATTTCACCACTAATCACCATGAAATGCCATATTGAGTTGATTTGCTAGAGAATGTCATATTTATGCCATTGTTTCAATTTAATAAGATTGAAGTCAAATTGATGATGATTGATGTATATTCATGGCATGGCGGGAAAGGGGAATGAAAAAGGGTATTGAAATGGATTTTATATAATAAACTGGATTTCGCGAGTCTGGTGCTAACTCAACCTAGAGGGAGCACGGTTCGGTATATGATGTGTAATATTGATACTAGGCCCTAAATGGTTACTAGATTTGGAACCAAGGATAGTAATCAATATTGCCTCAGTAAAGTCGGTTAACAGTTTTTCGTGTAAGTTAGGGTCTATAGAGACCAAGGTTGGGGAAATATGGTGCATTACATTACATTCTATGCACATTTGTATTGAAATGCATTATTAATGTTAACAAGATGGATTTGTAGTTCAAGTGCTATGAGATCCCCAGTGTATGATCCTAGTTCCTTTTATCCCCATTGTGTGTTGTGTGGATTAAGGGAGCCTAAAGTGGACGCCTTAGGCAACTTCTACTGAGCCTTTGTGCTTACCCCTTCCTTTAACATTTTTCATGTTATGACGGGGATGTGGTTGATGACAGACCCTCATATGCGTAGTTAGGGTTGACGGGAGCCTATTTTGTTATCGTTGTATTGATGTATAGTGGATGTAAACTCTTGTACAACATTGTAAATTCGATCGTAAGGGTCTAAGTTTGTAACTAGAATTCAATTGGATTATTTTTAATGTAATGAGAGTCATGTAAATGAATTCGAAATGATTTTATATTTCCATACCACTAATTTGTTGCATTGATATCATATTTAGCATTTTATGCACGTCGTGAGTTGGGACGGGGACAATAAGGTAAAAAATGATCAACAGGGTGTCCGGGAGCAAGTTCAGGGGCAAAACCCCAATTTTTCGAAAGGCTCAAGCGCTTATGGCAGGAGCACGAGCGCTCATCCTGCACAGGCCCATGTGCGGCATAGCTTGAGCGTACGCACGCATAGGCACTCGGGTGTCCTACGACTCACAAATGCTTGTTGTTAGCCCCTAGGGTACTTTTTTTAAAACTTTTTCGGATGGTCCCAGGCTTCAACGTATGGGTCCCATAGGATATGTAGGAGGCTTAAAACAAGATGGCCCCACCGGAAAATGAGCGGAGTGGTCGGAAATGACATTTTTACCCCTTTTAGCCCAAAAATGGGCGGTCTTGAATTAAGTCAAGTTCTTTTAATTCTAAATGATCCGAAGTGATCATACTTGGCCTAAAAAATAGTTATAAGATCCCCAATGCATTGCACGGTCCAAAAAGACATTTTTACCCTTATAACCCCAAGTGACCCAAATAGTGACCGGGGTTGATTTTCTCATTTAAAAATGATTTAAAATGGTTAGAATTGACTTTTAGAACTTCATTCGCACTTTAAATGCCTTGTACAGGTCATATAGACCATTTTACCCTTAGGTGTTTCTGGATCGGGTCGTTACTTGGTTAGTGATCTGAACCCTTGGTTTTGGGTCATTATAATTCGGTTTAAAATTGTCTACTAGAGTACCATTACTCATTTATTTTTGTTTATATACACATATATAAAGATAGTGGGCGGCAAGCCTGACACTATTACTATTTGTGTGAAAGAGTAATGAGTAAGAGAAAGGGGAAACTCTTGAGAGTGAAGAAATGGCAGCAATAACAACTTTACCATTAACCTTTGAGTCCCATGATCACAAGGCTTTATGAATTCAAATCTCCTTGAGAGTTCCTTTAAAGTCCAGTGCCTTTACTCTTGAATCACTTGAGTTTATAACGAGTATCCTAAAATTCACCATACTCGAATATGATATTAAATTTCCACATTAATAAGTTGTTATCATCAAAATTATTGAGTTTCTCCTGACTTGAAGTCTTATAATCAAGAGTTAGGGTTTGTTTGACCAACAAATGTGAAGGAGGGATTGGGGGTTTGATTGGATTAACCCATTAGTTATGGATATGTTTGTAAAAGTCATAATGACAATAATGTAAACACGATTAGAGTGAATTACAATTCTTGCATTAAGGGAAGTTTAACGGAGGGTGATTTTGTCAAAAAAAGAATAGTTTAGGGAGTTATTTGTTTAAATAGTAGTTCAAGTGGTTTCTTGTTATTTTTATGTAATTTACATAAAAATAATTTACACTTATACTCTTATTATTTTATTTAATTTACATAATAGATTTTATGTAATTTACACTTATGCTCCAATACTCCTTTTATGTAATTTATACTTATACTCCTATTATTTTTTTTTGTTTTTGCACACATATATATATAATGACGCGGGCCGGCAGACCCGGCACTTTCAGTGTGAAAGACCATCGAGTAGAAAAAGGGGAAACTCTTTAGAGTGAAGAAATGGCAGCAATAACACTGAACAATGGCTTCAAGATGCCACTAGTCGGTCTCGGCGTTTGGCGTATGGAAGGCAAAGAGATAAAGCACCTTCTCATCAACGCTATCAAGATCGGTTATCGTCATTTAGATTGTGCTGGTATATATATGCTACTCTCTCTCTCTTTCTCACTCACTCACTCACAATCACACACACATATATAGGGTTAACTTCCAAAATTACCTAGTTCAAGTTTTGTAAGTTGCTCCTTATTGGAAATTTGTCCCCATATGGAGGGTTTATGTTGAAATCTTTTATTTTTATTTTTTTATAATTGTAGGTTGTCATATTATGTTGAAGGGGTAACTTGCCAAACCTATTATAGGACAGGGTTTTTTGGAATTAACCCATTTATATAGTTATAATTATGTGTGTGAAAATCTTCTTGTGCCTTTTGAGTTAGGTGTGGAGTGGAGTGTAGGTCTAGTGTGCTGTTATCATCGGTTGCTTCATTTATGAATTTTGAGTTGGGCGGTATAAATTGTGATTGCAAAATCATTTTAAGGAAGAATGTTATTTTAGGGTGTTTTGTAGATTTATGTTGGTTGTGTTCTAGTTTATCTATTATGAACTGATTGTTTTATGAGAAAAAAAAATGGAATTCTTTAATAACTAATCATAAGAAGTTATTTTAGAGGTTTAAAGAGCATCATGCTTTCAATCTGTATTCCAAATTACTGTATTGTTATCAGTTCTTTTAACAATCACACACAGGCCACTAATTCTTTCAGGTGGTACTTGAAGTCATTCTAACATGTTATCGGTAGAATAAATAAATTTCTCTGCTATTAATATTGGCAATGGTCATAATAGCTATATATTGGTTTAAATAAACACTGTTTGTATAATAGTCGAATATCCAAAAGAGAAATTATTCTATATCACATTGCAATGGCATTTCTTTGCTTTAACCTTCTCAGTCAGACTCGCAATCCCATGACAACATGGTCAACACGTTGAAATCACAAAATAATGATGACTTGGTGCCAAGTGGGCAACCTCTCATTCCTCCATTTTGAATGTTCCACTTTGACCTGCATAGCCTGATGAAGCATCAAACGTTCTTAGAAAAGTGGTCTCTATGAGTCATCTTCGCATTCCGTTTTCAGTAAGTTGCTTTTTATTACAGCTGGTAGTAGGCAGTAGTTAATTAATTGATAAAAATACATTGTACCCCCTGTAACACGTTGAAAAATGTACGTCCGGAAGATTAACAAATGCTGTAGTGTGGTAATTCTTAAACTGTATACTCAATTTTTTTATGGTGATTTTACAACATTCTGTGAGTTGTTTTTGAGGTAAGTCATGCCTGACAAGGTAGTACTTGCAGCTGATTACCAGAATGAAACAGAAGTTGGGGAGGCACTTGCAGAAATATTTCAAACAGGGCTTGTTAAGAGGGAGGATCTTTTCATTACTACAAAGGTTAGTCACAGCAGAATCTCTCTCTCTCTCTCTCTCTCTCCTCTTTTTGTACTTCGAGTTGAGTTCATTATTAGCACGAATCTCACTTTTTCGTGGTGATGACAACTAGTATCATATTCTACTGTGATTGCAGCTTTGGAATTCAGACCATGGACATGTTCTTGAGGCCTGCAAAAACAGTCTGGAAAAGCTTCGGTTGGATTATCTAGATCTATACCTTATTCACTTTCCTATAGCCACAAGGCACACAGGTGCTTCCAGTTGGCCCCTTCATGATTTATATGTATCTCTTTTTATCATGTTATGTGCCATTGAACTTGGGTCCAAAATTTGAAAATGAATTATTTGAGAACTTATTTTCTTTCCCCTATGAAACTTTGGGGTGGCTAGTAGAACTTAAACAACAACAAACATCGAAGTAATCTATATCCCCCTCCCTAGTGGTGCACATCCCAAAAGTTGAATTTTTAAGGGTCTTAAGAAAGTGTACATTAATTGGTTTCAAGTGTTAACAAATTATTTGTGGATCCATTGGCTCCAGCTCATCAATACTGCCCTGGCATTTTAGTGCACATTTACTTATGAGATACGTCCAATGGGATTAATCAGCATGATTAAAGTTGACTGATGACTATGAAAGCATTCATCTTCGTGTTCATAATTAGGGAGATCGTTTAGCATCTTCGATTAGTGCACCTTAATGATGAGATAAGCAGAACAAGTCTCAGTATTTTTGTTTTCATATATCTATTCTCACAGTTATTGATTAATTTATAAGAATATTTTGTAACTTGTTCCGCATGCATGCAGGAGTTGGTACAACTGGCAGTGCTATGGGTGAGGATGGTGTGCTGGACATAGACACTACCGTAACTTTGGAGACTACTTGGCATGCTATGGAAGAACTGGTTTCCAAGGGTTTAGTTCGCAGCATAGGGATCAGGTGAACCTTGACAAATTGTAATGGCCATTTATCATTTTGTCTTAGTTTGCTACCATTATAAGATTTCTTGTCTAACTTTGCCATATTCAGTAGGGTAGTTCTACATCTGTTGAGGTTATTTTGCATGTACAAATCGAAAGATAAATAAAGCATACTGACTAAAGGTGACAATGAGGGATTACAGCCTTCAGTGTACTGGCTGAGCATGTAATGTAAAATTGGAATGGTCATGATCACCACTTGCTGTACCTTTATAGCAGATTTCCTAGCAAAATATTCACTCAGGTGCTGTATACAGCTTATCCTCCTTTTGGAATACCCCACATCACAATGTATATATTTCTCCATTATAGCTTAAGGATTAATATTGAAATTTACTCGGTTAGGTGCCCTATTCTACATCTCCTTTTGTTATACCCCACATCACTATGTATATATTTCTCCTCGATGGCTTCATGATTTGTATTGTCATATTTTCCTGTTATAAGTGTTCTGTATCCCATAAATCCAAATGGTGACATTGGAAACAGACTCTTCAAATAAGTCAATGGGCATCAAGAGAAAGAAACTTAAAACATAACTTCTGAAGGACTGTAGCAACAGCTTTACATTCCAAAGTCTAGTTAATACCAGCCACATGAATGTTACATCGCCATATAGACATTGTGATATAGAACAAGTTGTTGGAGTGTACGTGTACCATTTGGTCCGCTTAAAGGCTAAATAGCAGGACTGACACGTTTTTCGATGGAGTTTCAATGAGCTCATTTTGATTCGCGTGATAGAGTTCAACGATTAATGCTCACCAGCTAGCCTTCGGCTGCTCGTGATATATGCCATTTTTTTTGGCGAAATTCCATCTTCTAGGGTCCTGGTTTTGTGTTTTTCAGTGCTATATGAAGACTGCTGAATTTTTTGGAATTTTTGTTCGAGGCAGACTCGGATTGTTCCGAGTTTTAGTAGTTATGATTTGATCCATATTTTCCGGGTTAATCAAGAAAAAAAATGATTTGATCCATATTTTTTCTTGATTTTTTAGAGATAGTGCCAAATTGGGGTTTTAAGATCCTATACTAATATAAATAGATATATTGTAGAGCAGATTTTTCAAGACATTAATAATATTCTAGTTCTCTGCAACTTCTGATTCCAATTATTAAACTCAACTCTCAATTTAACTTCCACTCCGTCACATTGCTTTGGTCATTTTAATTAGGAAATATGGTTACATGGTGATTCAATCATTTCATGCTTGACTATCTTGACATATTCATGTTACATCGTCATTGGTCTATTTTTAGGTGGACTTGCTACATCTTGTGCTTGAAAAGGATGGCTATGAATTGTTCTTTGTCCCCACGTCTTTATCTGAACTTATTATACATTAAGTGCTGGCAAAGAATTTACATTCTGTTTCATTGCCTTGTCTTTGTCTAGGAAGCGCGCACATGACTAATATGTTGCAAGAATTTACTTTCTTATAATTCTTTAAATGAGCGGTTTTTAATTCCTAAATTAACATGTATAAAATTATGTACATGATAGTTGTAAGGAATGAAATCCTAGGCTTTGATTTAGACCTAGGGGGTTGAATAGCTCTTGTTGGTTGGATTAATGGCCTTTAACTACTTTTCGAATTAAACTAAAATACTAGAATTTTAAATTTGAATTATTACTAAATATTAAAATGTATCCAATCTGTCATTCCAATCAACCATTCAATAACCAAATAAAGTAGTAAAAAATTGGACACGGATTTCTATGTGGAAAACCCAACTACAGGACCTAGCCAGCCAAACTAAATCGACTATGAGAAATAAGTTTACTACTAGGTTAAAAACTAACTTTTAAACTTCCAACTAATCTAGAATTAAAACAAAAGTACACACTTCAGTTTTGATCAACGAAATTTGCCAACACAAGTCTTGTTGATCTAACAATATTTATTATTCGCGGTGCCCCAGCCATGTTTGTCTCCTAGTTTTTTAGGATTTGCCCCTGTCCGTGTCGTATTGTATCTGTATCCATGCTTCTTAGGTCTTGTTTATAAATTAGTGATCAATTCTCAACTTTCATATATTTTATAAGCTTAATCTGATAACAAAATGTTATTTGCAGCAATTATGACATTTTCCTAACCAGAGACTGCTTAGCATATTCAAAGGTGAAGCCTGCTGTGAATCAGATTGAAACACACCCGTACTTCCAGCGTGATTCTCTCGTCAAATTCTGTCAAAAGCACGGAATCTGTGTCACAGCCCACACACCTCTAGGAGGTGCTGTGGCTAACACCGAATGGTTCGGTTCAGTATCATGTTTGGATGATCCAGTTCTGAAAGTAAGTTAACCCTGCCTCTCATTACATTATATAGTAGACCATTGGTCTTGCAATCAATGAAAAATTTCTTCATGCTTGCTGGTTTATGGATATGATTTTGTCTTTTGTTTCCTTGGTATCAGGGTCTAGCTGAGAAATACAAAAAGACTGTGGCACAAGTTGTTCTCCGCTGGGGTATCCAGCGGGACACAGTTGTTATTCCAAAGACATCAAAACTGGAGAGGTTGGAGGAGAATTTCCAGGTTTTTGACTTCGAGCTGACCAAAGAGGACATGGACCTGGTTAAAAGCATAGACAGGAAGTGTCGGACCAATCAACCAGCCAAATTTTGGGGCATCGATCTGTATGCTTAACTATGTCCGTGATTCTGTATTTGTGGGATTCCATATGTTCTGCAGAGAGGGCATAGCTCTGTATGCTCGGTAACTATGTCCTTATTTGAGATATTCCATATCTTCTGTAAAGAATTGGTGTGGAAGCAGTGAATATCTTTACTGTTACCTGGCACTGTAAAACAACATATTGGTCTTTTGCCTAATTCCCAATTCATGAATTGGAAATCCCTGGATTTAGTTCAAGGGGAAAATGTTGAACTTATTTTATGCCTTCAAATCCACTTAATGCTGCATGGATGCTACCACATCCTTTGAATATTTATTTCTCTAGCATTTATTAATGACAGATGTTGTGAAAATAACTGATGTCTTCTGTCAAGCTTTGCAACAAAAATCTTAAGACATCTTAAATGCTATGCATCTAGTCTCAACTACTAGAGCACTCTTCCAACATTTGAGAAGCTTGATTCCTTTAAATTTCTGGCACAGAAGCTGTCTGCCAAAGCTGCTTAAGCAGTGTGGATTTGCCTTTCAAAGCTTGGAGGAAGTTGTTGCTTAAATTAGTCCTTGCAGCATCCAATATATGGCATTAGGATGCATTAGAATTCCTTCATCACTCTGTCAAGTGCTGAGAAAGTAAGGCATTGAATTTTTGGTGGAGTGGCTAAGAAAAAGGGTCCAAATGCTGACAAATTATGTAGCTCATGATGGACTAAAATCCTCCTGTCAAATAGTGGTGTCCTGTTCCGTCTAGTTAATGAAGTGCCTTACAAAAATGTTGTGATGTTTACCTCCCACGGAACAGGACCACTGTTCCACATTACAGGATTTTGATAAAAACTTATTCCGGCAACCCTCATTTCACTCTACTGCAGCTAGCAGCAATCTGAAAAAATGCAGAATGGTAGACTCTGCTTGCATGTTTGTTTCCCTGGCTACTTTTCTTATGAGCATTGGATAGCAGTAGCTTTCTCCAAGGGTTACATTCTACACATTTTTACCATCAAGGTCAACTGGAACAACGCAGTTTGAAAAGAAAGCTCGTAAAATTGGAATCTGAAATTTGTATGGCATTTGGACCAAAAAATATTGTAGAAGGTGACATAGTTGTAAATTATGGGCAAGGCAAAGAAATGCGCAAAGGAGATTGAAAGTAAGGAATTACACAATCGCATGTCAAGACAGTTCCATCAAACCGAATTGGTTCCAATCTTCTAGTCACATAATCATAGCAAAACACCTTGCTTCCATGCCGAAGATACACCAGTTTTGAATTGGTGGGATGAAACTATGAGATATATATTTTGTAATTGGCTAATTTCGGTGTCAAAATAAGTCCGATCTAGTTGTATTTCTAAGATTAAAATTCAAGTTCGAGATCGGTTGGGAAATTGAAGAGTTGTTTGTGTTTGATTGCTTGAAGTTTACGAAAAGGTAAGAACACCACCTTAGGAAGTTGAGTTAGAAGGTTAGGACACTTACATACTTTGTATGTCTTTCAAAAATGCATGTTGCCGAAATTTTTCTAAAGTGTTTAAATCTTCAAGTTCAAGTATGGCCAACTTGAATTGGTTCAAGGCAGCTGAACCAGTTCAAGACGCATAGCTTTGTGTTTTCTTAAAACAAAATTCATACTGGCCAACTTGAACCGGTTCAAGGGTTTCTGCAGATTAAGGTAACTTGTTTCCTACTCTTGTTTTAACGTCCTATTTTGTATAGACTTCTTTCCAAAAGTCTATGCACAAAATTAACTTATTTTCCTAGTACAACTAGGGTTTTGAAAGTTTATATAAACATATTTTCTCATCTAGGTTTGTGTGGCTTTTTGCATTAAAGTTCTGATACTCTTTAAAAGCCTTTTTGTGAGATTTTTAAGAGCATACACACGAGTGAATTTAGAGTGGTGTTTAATCCTATCATGTTCAAGTCTATTAAAGATTGCATCTACAATGATCAGAGAAAGCAGATCTATTTCTTCTACATCAAATACATATTCAAATAAGAAAAATTTCGTATCACACTTTGAAGGGATCAAGGCACTTGCGGAGTGTTGTTGATTTACTAGCGATCCTTTTACAAGGTTTGAGGCATAAGTCTGAAGTTGAGAGCTATTAGGCGGGAAGTCTCAAAGTCAGAGACATTCAGCAGATTGAGTTTTGGTAGAGCGAAGGGGTTTGAGTTTGAGTCAAAGTTTAGTGTACTTTGCTTCATACATAATGGATCTTTTTATGCTTCGAATAGCGCAAAAAACCTCAAGATTTTCCAATTGGTTTCATTGCTAAAATCTGGTGTCATTCTAAACTTTACTTGCTTTTATTTTGCATGTGATTGTTTAATTAATTGGTAATTTTAGTAGAGTTAATTGAACAAAGAAACACGTGATTAAATCCTCTATAGATAAAAACTTAAACTGTAACGACCCAAACCTGAGGGTCCGGATCGCTAACCGGGTCATGATCCAACCCAGGAGAACCTAAAGGTAAAATGATCCTTTTGACCAATACTGTGTACTAAGGGTTATAATAATGCTATATTAATCATTGCTTATCAATTTGAGTCACATACAGTTGAGCGAATTAACTTTATCCTTAAACCAGTCTAAATTGGGTTATAAGGGTAATTCGATCTTTTTGAATCGTGTAGCGCATTGGGGACCTTATGACTGCCTTTTAAGTTGTAACTAGTCATTTGGGGTTTCTTGAAATTGTAAGAAAATAATTTGGTTCAAAGTTGCTCGTTTTAGGGCTAAAAGGGGTAAAAATGACCTTTTGGACCATTCTACTCATAACCGGAGGTGGTCATAGGGATCCATACATCCTAGGGGCCATGTAGGACCCACATGGTGAAGCTTGGAGTGAACGGAGGAAGTAAAAAAAAAATAGTGTGTGGATTCTAATTGCGAGTGCTAGGAGGGCAACCCCCGGTGCCTATCTTGCGCGCACGTGAAGCATGTTGCGCGCGCAGGGCATGCCAGATGAGCACTAGGACCATGTTCCGAGTGCTCGGGCTCCCTTAGAAAATGGGCTCTTACCCTTTTTCTTTGTCTCGTCCTTGCTCCCAAATCCATTACCGGACATCCCTTGGTTATTTTTGACCTCCTTGTCCCTATCCCAACTCATTAGCATGTATAAATACACATAATGAAATCAATACATCAGAATGAAAAATCTGATATGTGCTGAAATATGCACATTTCATCCCAAATCTCTGGTATATTAGATCCTTCATCTATCCTTACTTTCCTGTTTTAGTCTTAATTTGTGTTTTTGTCATTTTTAGGTCAATAAGGTCTAAACATGCTAAATTTGGTTCATTAAAGTCTTTTTGGAGTCAAGCAAATGCAGCGAAGAATTTTCCAGAAAATGCCCCAAATAGGGGGTCGCGATCGTTCCTACCTGGATCACGATCGATTTTAACATGCCACAATCGATCCTAAGTCAAACAAGCCCAGTCAGCATCAATAACATCACGATCAATCCTGTCACCTCCGATTGATTGCAACCAAGCCACAATCGATTCTAGCCACGTCAGCTGATAAGATCAAACAACCAACTCATTGCAATCGATCATATCCAAGTTGTGATCGAACGCACCTGAATTACAATCGATCGTAACTTATGCTAAAGCCCGTTTTAAAGCTTGGTTTGGGCTCGAACTTCACCAACCAAGGCACTACGGGATTACATAATTTGAGGGCACATTTCTAACCTATTTTAGGCTCCAAAAGGACATCTATAAAAGGGAATTGAACAATCCTACAAGGGTTAGCTAGTTTGCTTTTATTTTGTTACAAAATTAGATAGTAGATAGTTGTAGAGAAAAAATTAGAGATAGAATTAGGGTTTTGAAATGGAGGCAAGATATATCTCTAGATACACTCTCTCTCTCTAGGGTTTCAAGCAAGAAGAAGAAGATGATGATGAAGCAAGGCATGGGGATGGATGTTAAAGCAACCTTGACCACATCTACCTCCTCCATGAGTGCCTAGACTTCTCCTTAGGGCTTGGATGAGCCTTAAGCTCTTGTAACTAAAATCTTGACTTTCAATTTTTGGTGATTTACATATTGTAATTTGTGCTATAGTCTTGTGTAATGAAACTTAGTTTTTCCAATGGTTTCTATTGTTAATTCTTCCTATTGATTTTCTATGTTTGTTGCATGTTGTCTTATGTGTAATTAATTGAAAATCAATCTTTACACTAAATGTTTTTTGTAATTATGTTTAGTGATGGCTATGCATGGTTTTTATTGGATGCAATTGTTAATTTATTTGATGGATTATACTTAGACTTGATAAATTGCACTATACTTTAGTTTACTTGTTGTTAGATAGACAATTCATACTTGATTTTGATAGTCCATGCTTATTATTACAAATTGCATTATTCTCTTGATTGATGTACGCTTATAGCCACATTTTGATTACAATATAATGTTTTCCCCATTAGTTGAAAGCAAGTAGTTTAATGCATGAGCTTAGTGGTGATTCTTAAACTCTACTCATTTTAGCTTAATTTCCTTTGCATGTTTTAAATTGAACATTAGTTAATGAGTGCTCAAATGTGACGCATTTTAGCACCTAAGTTATGATATTTTAGTCCATTCATCTATCTTTATTTTCCCGTTTTAGTACTTATTTATGTTTTTGTCTATTTCAAGTCAATATGGTTCAAACGGGCTAAAAATGATTTTTTACAACCTTTTTGGAGTCAAGCATCAGAAAGTAAATATATATATATATTATTAAATAAATAAAGTTTTGGATGGATCGAGAATTTTTCGATTGAAAATACGCTGGTAGCAAGCTGTTTAATTCCCACGCACCCAAACTTCACCTACCACATAGCTGTGGGATTAGATATTTTAAGGGCTTATTTTCTGACTTGTTCACTACTCCAAGGACCTTGTATGAAGGGGGAATTGAACCATTTTGTAATATATCTTTTGTTTATTTTATATTTACATTGTAATAGTTATTTTTTCTCTCTAGAAAAGTTAGAGATTAGGGTTAGAAGAAAAAAGAACAGTGGAGGCACCAAAAACACATTTCAAGATCTACACACACACTCTCTCTAGAATTCAACAAAGAAGAAGAGGAAAAAGATGGAGTCATGTTTGGAGATTGCCTTTGAGGGTTCCAAGATCATATTAACCTCCTCCATGATTAGCTAGACTTCTCCTTGGGGCTCAGATGAGCCCCATGTTTGTAATCTAAACCTCTATCTCTTTTATATTTTTTAGGGAATAATATCTTGTGATTAGTGTTTTAGCCTTATAAATTTAATGAATCTTGGGTTCTCCTTTGATTTCTATGGATTAATTTTTTATTGATTCTCTATGTAATTACATGTTGCCTTATGTGTGATTATTTAGGAATTGATCTCTACACTAGTTTTTCTATATTAATTGCATGTCTATGTGTGGTTGATTAAGAATCTAGTGATGAATAGATATGGTTTTTATTAGTGGGTTTGTCAATTAATTTGATGGATTATGTTTATGCTTGATAGGTTGTTCTATAATTTAATTCATGCTTGTAGGTTGGTAGACAATCTTAACTTGATTTGATATTCTATGGCGTATTATTGCAAATTCTATGATTCTCTAGATTGATGTGTGCTATAATTGTGACTAGTTTGATGGGTCATGCTTAAAATTGATAAGTTGTGCTACATTTAGTTTAGTTGTCGGTTAGGTAGACAATTCATTATTGAATTTGATAGTTCATGCTTAATATTGCAATTAGTAGTCACATTTTGTTCACAAGAAGGTTTTCCCCAAATTAGTTAAAAGTGTGTGGTTTGGTGAACGAGCTTGGTGGCGATTCCAATATACCCCAAGACCTCACTTATCATCTCTTAAATCCCTAACTCAACTTAGTTTATTTTAATTGCATTTTAATTTATTGTTTTCTAGAGTAATCAACCCTCCTTTGCAATCAATTGATACATTATAGTCGAAATTAAATTCTAACATGTATAATCCCTGTGGACGATCCCTACTCGCTATACTTCATTAGTTGTAGTAGTGATTTTTATAAATATAAATTTGACTAGAAAGGCTTTATAAACCACATTCATATTTTGACCTTGTGAATGACCTCTCACATTAAAAAGCCTAATTTTTCTAACGCATAGAAAGGGGCTCGTCAAATTTTGGTGCTGTTGTCGAGGATTAATGGTTTTGTTGGAATTAGATTAGACAATAGTGTTCCTTTGATTGCTTTTATTTTTATTTTATTTCCATTG
>JAOTQH010190164.1:0-14683 GCA_025631255.1 Cornus kousa
ATATCATCTGCACCATACACACATATAATTACATATGGATATAGTGTGTGTGTGTGTGTGTGTGTGTAGATAGACAGCTCTAACAAGAATGATATAGCATGATTAGGAAAGGTGATTAAATTGATTAAATAGATGTAGACAGTTTATTATAATTGACACACACACAAACACACACCTGATATGTAAGTGGAAGCAGAAGCAGCAGAGAAGAGGAACAAAAACAGAAACACAAGCACTGACGAAGAAGTAGAGTTGGAGCAACACTGATCAATCCATTCCATTTTCATCTTTTCCTTCCTTTCCTTTCCTTTCTTTCTTCTTTCAGTCAGCGTCGTGGGAACGGAAAAATGGAGAGGAAATTGTCAGATCTATACTCACCCGTCTAGTTATCCCACAGATCTCTTACTTTCCTCTGTGTTTAAAGAGAATACATACACTGTTATATATGTACACTTATATATATATATATATACACACGGACGCGGTCTATTCATATGAGAGAGAAGACAGATGTGAAGAAGGTGGAGTACAGCAATTAACGCGAAAACAGGTTTCTCTTTCTTCGACCGCGTCCGCTATTTTGTCCAAATTCTCTAATCTCTCCCTCATTTGTTTTTATTTTCAATTTGCAATTTGTTTAATCTTTTTTTATCTGCATTTCTTTAATCCACTACCAATATTTTTATATGTGAAATCCATTAAAATCTTTTTGAGTACCATTTTTTTTTTTTTTTTGGTTGTTGTTGTTGCAGTACTTGGCGGTCCAAAGACACTAAATTATGATAAATAATGTTAGATTTGATAAATTGATGGTGCGAGTCGCGTGATATGTTTTGTAACATGAAATATTTTAATTTTACGTGCATGAAATTAGAATTTTGAAATTAGAATTGATAAAATTGGAAAAAAATAATTCAAAAAATTGAATCACAAATTTTTTTCAATTCTATCAATTTCAATTTTAAGTCTCTAATTCGATGCCACCAATAACAGCGTAAAAAAAATATAGTTCAGAAAATTATGAATTACTTTTTTGCTTTGCCATCACAATTTTGGTGACTAAATTAGTCTAGTGTGGCAAGGTGAGAAAATAGAAAGTAAAAGAGAGTTGTGAAAAGAAGGATTAAAGTTATGAAATTGATTAAGCTATATAATACACCATATCACTATTTTTGTTATGTGTTGATTTTGATTGTCTTCTTTTGACACTTTCTTTCTCACTCGATAATTGATCTTTCTTCACATGAAAACACCTCTTAGTTTTTTTTTTTTTTTTTCCTTCGTACATAACAAATCCTCTTATTTGATGTTCTCTCATTTTCATTATCAAAGGTGTTACTCCAACATTTTTCACAAATGTATAGTGCTTTTGTCCCTTCCATTTCTTGTCATATATTTATTTCAACAAACGTTTCTTTGTTGTAGAACACAGTTTGTCAAAATATTGTTTTGTGTGGTCTACATTTTAATTTTAAGGGAATAAGCTAACTACACAATATGCTAGAATAACTACTACTTATAGTGAGCTAGAGGAAGGAAAAAACATATAGAAGTGTTCGGAATTGCAGCTAACACACTCAAACACGTCTTTTTTCACACATTCGGACTTGAATTTCTCTCCTAACAGTCGAGGATGAAAAAGTTATATCATTAAATTGGATGTCATTTGGCTATAAATGTTACAGTATATCATTATGTCATTCGGATATAACTTATAACTAACTTGTCTCCCATCCAAATCTTAAAAAATATAAATTCATTATTACAGACTTTAGAGTACCCCTAACGTTAACATATCATTACTCCATTAACATTTACATATCAGTGTATGCCCTGGGGGCACGTGCCTCTTAGTCTTACCCTGCTTACTATAATATATATTCTAAATTTATACATTTTTACATGTATATATAAAAAAATTCATATAATGCCCCCTCTAAAATTTTTATTTTATAAAATTCTCTAAAATTTTGTATTTTTGTATTTTTTACTCTTTAAATTCATTTAATTTCCTTTTTAAAAAAATCAAATTTTCCTTTTTGAATCAAACTCCAATTTTTTTTCCTTTCTCAAAATTCTCTCATTTTTCTTTCGTTTTTAAAAAATTAAGGATTTGGTGTATCTCTATATCAACTGTAACAGGTGGATGCTTCGCGATCCGATCCAAAAGCCTTAAGCTATTAGGTGAGACTAACACTCCGCCCATATATACCCGATCACTCTTTTATCCAAATTCGATATGGGACAAATGATCCTTGTAATAGCTTCATATTTCTGTTCCTTTCTATAATAAGATGAAAACATAACTAATGAGATGTGTATGTAAAAAAGTCAAAATTGATTGAGAGACTTTATGATTCGATTCAAAATTATTTGACTACAATAATCAAAATCATCAGTTTCTAACATGTGTAGAAAGGAACCGTTGGGTTTGGGCCTACAAGATTGGGCTAGGACTTCTTTAGGCCCATTTATTCGTCATTTCTAATTTTTATTCTCATTTCGTGCTTAGAAAGTTTCCAGGCTTACACCACCTATGTAGCCCAAACCAACATAAACCAGCTCGCCCAACTTAGCCAGAATCTTTCAAAATTAAATAAATAAATAAATCAAACAAACATAGCCAGATATACACCACAAACTTAGCCAGATACGCACCTGTAAGTGGGAGTTTTTATTTTTTTTTATTTATTTTTTCTGGGGATGAAACGTAATTGAGGAGAAATTATTCTTATAAGGGTTGTATTTTAGGAAGCACGGATATTTCTCGGAAGGTGCCATGGCGGTATCGGACAGGTGTCCAATTCCGATACGCCCGGACACTTGTCTGACACTCTATAAAAGTATCTTATATTTTTAAATAAATTTCTAATTCTCGAATACGGCTGGAATATGCTGAGGATGCATGGGATACTTTTTTTTGGATAAGGCTGGCATACGCAAATAATACTTTTTTTTTTTTCTTCAGTAATGAATGGTTTTAATATGATGTTTAATGTGTTGTGGAATGAAATCTTGCATTTAATTTACTTGCTTCTTTATTTATGAATATGTTAATTATTGTATTTAAATTCATAATATTATAGGAGATTGATTAAAATATATATATGATTTTTTTTTTTATGTTATATATATATATATATATATTAAAAACATTGTTGTATCATGTCATACTCGTATTCTATTTTTTTGAGATTTGTCGTATCTCGTGTCAGTATCCTATTGTACCTGTATCTCGTATCCATGCTTCTTAGGCTGGTACCACTTTGCCAGAGGAAAGTTTGTTTGTGTTTTTTTTTTTTTTTGCTAGAAATGTTAGATTAATAAATGTAAAAGGTTAAAGCATGACACTTTAAAATTTATGAGAGGCACTAATCTACTATCTCATCAAGGCAACTGCAAATATTTTTATTAATTCCTTGTAGCAATAATGTAATATATACAACCTTTGTAACTAATAATTTGTATGAAACGGCTAATTTTAGTAGATTTGTTTTTCTTGTCAGCATCCATACAAATTTTCCTATGCAAATTTGAACTCCTAACCTTTCTACCATTCCATTCTACCATGACATCATGCATGCATCAATGTTATCTTTCCATTATCTTGAATTGAGTCCTACCGAAGACCAAAATCATAGGCTTATCATGGTTGAATACAATAATATTTCAACTCTTTTATCGACAGAAATAAAAGAAACCAACTTCTTTACGTGTATGTGTATAGAATCGACTGATCATGCCAACTAGTCAGGTGTGTCACATAGCCGGGCTTCACTAAAGGAAGCAGATTCAACAATCCTGATGGACCCGTTTTGCATTCGAGCTTGCTCACTCAAGATTATCATTAGAACCAATTAATTGCCCGGTACCTTAACCCTCCACGCCTATTTGAAAAATAATTTGCAACCTCCATAAGGCTTGGATTGACAAGGAACCAAAGCAAATGGTTATAGTTGATTTGAACACTCTAATGAAAAGGGCTTAGAAGAAAAATATATTACTCATGTCAAAATTCATTTGCTCAAACTTACCATTTTTTTTCTTCTTTCTTTTCATTTGCTCCCTGTTGAGGTTGTAAAGCATGATCACCACTTCAGATTGCAGTTCTCGAGAAATTCGACTGGTTGCACTTTGGCGGACGGGCCCAACTTGCCTTAATTTGATGTTCTACAGATATTCTGAAGAATGCTATCGATTACACTTTTACCGCAAAATGTCTCGGTTGGAACATGCAAAGAACAGCATGTAGAATCCGACTGGTTGCATTTTTGGCCTGAAAAGTTCGACCGGTTGCACTTTCTTGATAGTTGCAGGATTTGTTTCCTTAGCTGATAAATTATTTTTGAAAGGCGGGACAAGTTATTTCTCTATAAATATTAGGTTTTGTACAAACCCTAGGGCGTGCCCAAAGTGTGTGCCGTATAGAGAGAGACCACAAGAGAGAGATTAAGAGCAATCTTATTCATGGTGAATTTATTCAGTGGCCCTAGGCAAAACTATTTTGTCGAACCACCGTATATCTTGTTCTTGTGTGATTTTTTTTTTTTCCTTCTTGATTGTTTGTTTCTGTGCGTTAATTTACTCCCAACAGTGCCCTCCCTCTCCCTCTTTCAGGTAGTATCTTCACCTCATTCCAATGAAATTGCAGAGAAAAACAACTAGAATTAATGAAAAGAAAGAAAGAGTTTGTTCCAAGTTACAATAAATGCATAGTTAGTACTTACTCATATCAATCGAGACGGCCAAGCTATGCTGAAAAAGGATGGATAAATTGTGTGAATGTGTGTCGTGGTGGAGAGAGAGTCTCTTGGTGCACTAAGGGGTAAGCATGCCACAAGGGACTGCCTCACCACCAGCTCACACTCAAACATAGAAGCAATGGAAGTAACCCTCTATTATTCATTTTCTGTATTAGCGTTTCTTATTTTCTCTATTAGGGTACCTTTCAATTGTTGGATGGACAAAACTATTAGGGTACCTTAGATGGACAATTTATATCAGCAAGAGCTTTGGGTGGGTGGTTTAGGTCTTTGAGTTAGGGGAAGCACTGTTGAATGTGGTTTTTGATAGAAAAGAGCATCTTCTTTTTACAAAGGCACATCCCACATCAAGTTTCCAATTCAAATGCCCTTAGAATATATGCTTAACCTTATCATCATATTTGAAATTCCATGCATGGCCTACATTGGTCCAAAGTTGAAAAAGATCTCGATCTCATATTTGGATCCTTGATTTCATACTAGTGTTGTCTTTCAAATGCAGTGTGCACTCATTGTCTCCATTTGATAGCAAAATTAGGTCCAAACTTCCTTCCAATAGTTGTACATCTTTATAAATCAGCATTCAAGATACCTTATCCAAAGTGCCCAAAAGAAATTTTAATTTTTAATGATAAGATACAAAATACTCAATTGTCAATACCTTAAAGAAACTAATATATGGTGTCACGGCCCGTGTAAATATTATCCGCTTTGCACACTCACGATTTGACTTAAAACACATCTACATGATTAAAGGGTATCCTCTCAGCAACTTTTAGTAACTATAGTCAGGAGATTAGATGCTACAAAATATTCAACTGTCAATACCTTAAAGACACTAATACAGTAAATATAGTAACCAAGAGAGGCTTGTTGCAATTAAACCCTCTCTTCTGTTTTCAAACTAAAATCACAAGAAATTGTGCTCCTGCAGCCTTGCACTTCTTTGGAGTAATTATGAATCGCAAAACTGGCCATCTAACAACAAAAAAAAGAGAAACAAAGATCATGGGGCTAATATTGGGGACAACAAATCCATGGTTACAAATTATAATAATTTTCTATGTACAAACTTTGCGGATTTGAAGCTAATCATTCAATCAGTGACCACTACAGCTGAATTAAATTATATATTAAGCTTAGTATCATAGAATTTTTTCGCTTTTTTTTATCTACAAATTCAACTTTTGACATGAGGTTGATCTATCACTTCATCATCCACAATTGCTTGCACCTCTGTGGGAATCTCATGCTTCCTTCAGCCCACTTCAGTCGCTTTCTATGACAATATCATGAGCAATGAGGGTGCATTGTCTCAATTTTATTCGTGGGCCGTGCAAATGGCGAGTCCTGTCCCTACTTAAATTTTAGATGCTTTTTTTGAAATGTGGGTTGATTGTTAATTTAAGAGCAACCTGAATTATTTCTAGAGTTTCAGGAATCAAAGAGAGCTATCAGGATCCGCAAGTAGAATACATGGAGTGTGCATGCATAAGTGAGGTTGGATCGAAAAAAAAAGTTTTAAAATCCGATATTATTTTGCATGAGTGGCTATTATTGTACTTGAATCTGTGTTGCTTGTTATTTTCAACTCGAGCAATGATAACATTTTTACCTTATGATATAGTGAGATGTTGAATGGCCAATATGATTTAAGTGCAAATTGGTTATGAAGAATCCAAATGACCTTAAATTATGAGTTTCCCAAACTTAAATGGATTAAATTAACCCTACTTTATGCAGTATTAGTGCGATGATTGCAAACATTTGATTCTTATTGGCAGCGAAAGAAGGAGCAGTACCAATGGGATGATCATTGGTTATTCTCATAATTGGAATCATGAAAATAAAGAAGTCTTCCACTTTGGTATTGCGGCTCGCCATTAACATTTTAGAACTTTAAAAATCAAGAACAGTGACCAGTGACAAGGCTGTTTGATAATATATATGTGTGTGTGTATAATATATATATATATATATATATATATATATATATATAACACTTTGTAAATGATATCTTTAGCTGGACCACATGCTTGCAGTAGGCAATGACAATGTGATGACTTTGGATAGAGGCAAAACCAGGTAGCAGTAAAGTGACTTGATTAATATACTGATTTTGGTTAAGAAAATGGCCAATTTGATTGAATAATCCAAACAGATGCTGAACAAACTAAGATCAAATCTTCATTTCTACATGTTACATATACAAGTGACTGCTGAAAATGCCTGAAATTTCATTGTTATTAATATAAAAACATCTTACAATACAAAGAAGAAAAAAAATGAACAAAGGACTAATGTTCAAATTAATGCATGATGAGAGAAGATTAAGGGGTGGGAGCCATTTCAGGTACAATAAATGGAGGAGAACTAAAATAGGGTAGCCAACAAGGAATGTAAGTGTATGTATCCATGTAAGGGCAATACTGTGGGCGAGCAAAGAAGGCTACACACTCCTGAACTGGTCTTTGAAATGGAAGATCAGGAATGCAGTTATTTCTAACATCGAGTACTCCTTTCGTGATCAAGCTTCTACAAATTGGTCCAGCAACCGTGAAATAGTTACTGGACAACGACAAATTCGCCAGATTTTTAAGGGCACACACCACCTCTGGCACCATACCATAGAAAAGGTTATTGGCAAAATTCAGCACCTCCAAATTCTCCAAGCACCCCAACGAAAACGGCAATGGACCTGTCAATCGATTGTTGCCAGCATCGAACACTACAGCCTCTTTGAGAGACCCTATCTCGTATGGAAGACAGCCACTTAGCAAATTGTTCAAGAATAGAACCTCGGTGAGAGTGGACAAGGCTTTTGAAATGCCTCGTGGGATTGGACCGACGAACATGTTGTTGGCTAAGGTGAGGTAAAGAACATGAGAGCTGCCTACGTTGTCAGGCAGGCTTTGCATAAAATTGTTGTTGTTGATGAAGAGTGCCTCTAGGTCTGTTTGTGTGAACAACTGCGGTGGGACTGATCCGGTGAAGAGATTGAAGCGAATGTCCAAGAAAGTTAGGCTGCTCATGCCAAGAATAGCAACCGGAAACGACCCCGAAAACTTGTTGTTACTAATGTCTAGCTCGTAGAGATAAGAGAGCTTAGCAATGTTTGGAGAGATGGTGCCAGCAAAGTTGTTGGAGTTGGCGTGGAAGAGCGCGATATCCGGGAGCTGATCAAGGAAGCCATCTAGAGAAGGGGCACTTAGTTGGAATCCATTGAAATCAATGGAAGCCAGAGTCTTTGCAGTGTAGTTGTCTGGAGGATTGCTACAATAGAAGCCTGTGTAGTTGCACACATCTGAGCCTACCCATGATTTAGTGATGCCGAAAGGATCTGAGGTGATGATGGTCTTGAACTTTTGGATGATTGGATACACCACCGCGAGTCTTTGATCCTCGAAAACAAGCTGTTGTGGTCCTAGAGGCAGAGATGGTGTTGGCGCTGTCCGCGCCACTTGAGGGATTAGTGGTGGCAGTGTGAGTTTGATGCCGCCACCACCACCACCACGGCCGAGGATGAATTCAAGTGTTGCATTGTTGGTACCATAGCCTAGAGTGTTGATGATGAGAGAAGCAAAAATGATATTGAAGATTGAAAGTGCCATTTTGGTAGAGAAGTTACTCATTTTCTTCTGTATTATAGTTCTATAATCTTTAATAAGGTGATCAAAGCAAGAATTGGCAAAGCAATTAAGAGCTTAAACAAAGAAGGAAGAAAATCACCAGTTTTGTAGTTCTCAATTTCCAAAGGCAGTGATGGCTTGCTATGCTACTAAAAGTTGGTACTATCCGAATTAAGTATGGACTACCCAAAACAATCATTGATCTATCACAGTTTTTACTATTTAACAACTGTGACCTAAGTCACATAATTTTTTTCTTGTTATTTTTACGTTTTGTACATACTCTTGTTCTCACGTTTCATGTTTTTATGCTTTGTACGTGCTTTCGCTCTCACGTTTTATGCGTTGTTTTTCTTATTTTTATTATGTGTATTTTAAATTTTGTCATTCTTGTAATTTACGAATACACTCTTACTCTTACTTCACAATCAATGTAACTTAAACTTTAACCGAACCAATTTACCAAGTCCTATAATAAATTTTTTTGAAAGAAGCCAAATACAGAACAAGTTAAAAAGACCATTATCTGTCGGTGTTGGGTGGGTTGGGGATGTGTGTTTAATTATTTTAAGGGTTGAAGATGACATGTCTAATACTCTATTAATCCTTTTGCCATCAATTTTGCTGCTGGATTGATTTATTTTCTTATTTCACACTAATGAAATTTGAATATATGATGGGTTGTGATTATTGATTCTTCGATGGAGTCCAGCTTGCATCAGTTTCTTCTACCGTATTTATGATACAAAGATTTCACAGTGGGGTACGTTGAACACCTTTAAGTTTGTGGCCTGAAAAATTGATGACATCATGCTGAATCTTGAATGATGAATTAAAGCATTAATCTTATTAGAATAAGGAATCAGGAGCACCTCTTGTATTGCAGTGTTTATGTACCCGTTACAATAGTAATACATAGGTTACGAAACATAATTCATGCGTTTACGAATTAGTAAGATAAAGTTGTTTAAAAAATATAAAGTAATTGTTGCCTAAGCTATGATAAAAATTTTACGCAAGTGATATAAAATTGTTGCATTGGAACATAACATCTTGTAATATATAATCTTTTTTCACTCAAATAAAAAAGTTGATAGTTCATGTCCCAGTGTGGATAATTGGTGTATGTTTGTTTTAGCTTCCAAAAAAATAAAAATAAAAACCTAAAACCGGAGACAAAAAAATATAAAATGGTTAGTATAGTGCATGAGATCTCCCCACTCCAAGGTTAGGAAGGGTTAGTTATGCGGGGAAATATTATTATCCAAATTTGATTTTATTAAGTAATTTAAATATAAATTATGGATTATCTGCAAATTAGTGGCACCTAAATTTGATTTTATTTAGTAATTGAAATATAAATTATGGATTATCTGAAAATTAGTGGCAGCCATTCTTGTAGGTTATCAATTGAATAACTAAACAGATGCAGATAGCTCAGGGGTAATGGTAGGGAGGAGAGATTAATGTTGGTAGGGTATTCTAAGATGGAACTGGTTTGGAATGAAGCGGAATGATTGAGGATATTGTTTTTTAGAATATAACCAATGCAAAAATTACCATGATACAAGAATAGTACATTTGCATATCATTTGCCAATTTACTAACTTGGAAATAAATAAAATAACATTATAAGTAATTATTTAGGAAGCACGATAGTTGTGAGCTAAGTCACATAAAGTGAGAACAAGAACAAGAGCAAAAGCATGAGAACGGAAGTGCTATGAGAGCGTCTGTACATTTACTAATATATACTATTCTAATTAAGGTATTAAAATTTTTGTTCATTAAATATTATTTTTTTGTTAACTTTTGTAATATAAAGCTACTTAAAATTAATAAGGTATTTATTTATTATTTTGTTCTATTAAGTAAATCTAAGAAGTAGTTATATATTTTAATTGTGAAAAATGAAACACATGTTGTGAATATATATATGAATATGTATATAGAGTGATATTATGTGAGAAAAAGATACACCATCAGAGAGATAGAGAACGAAAGAGAGAGAGAGATTGCTTTTCTAATTCAAGTGATCAAATCTGTACATGGGCATAGCCTTTTATAGGCTCAAAAACTAGCTTCCCGAATAAGCCATACTCAGGCTTTCTTTATAAGCAAAACTGTGAGCTTCCTCCATAAGCCAATAATATCATGGATGACACAATATTGTGGGCCCCATAAACATATATATATAACAGATAGTTTTAGAAATTAAATGTGAGTAACGTCTCGTCATACCAAATAGGAAGCAGATATATATATATATATAAGCAAGAGTCAAGTCTCATGGGTGGTAACGACCATGAACTTCATAGAGTATTATTTCTTAGAAGTGTAAAATATACTCCAAAAAAAGCATTATATAATAATAGGTTCAATAAACCATCAATCTTAAAGTTGGAAGAACAGATGTTGGGAATCCAAACATGGGAGTTGTCTAACATCGCCGAGACCGAACGAGTTTACTGGGGATACTAATCTCCTGGATATGTCAATAATAAATAATAAACGTGATAAAAAGTTTTGTGATGCGTTGTACGCACTCTTCCTTATTTATTCATTACGAAATAAGAAAAAATAAAGTTTTAATTCTTTATTATTATTATTATTATTATTTAAGTCTATTCTTTTTATAGTCGTATCAACTCATTTAATTCATTTTTATTTTAGAGTTTAACTTATCTTTTTATATTATCCTTACCAAATAAAGAAAATTTGTTCCTTTCCTACTCTTTTATATCCACACATCTTCCTTCCTTATTACCAAACAGAGGCTAAGGGAAGGGATGGATTAGGATTGCAAATTCGACCCTACCTGCTAATATTACTCAACAAAATTAGCGGGTTTAGATGGGCTTTTAAGTGTATTCTTTTTATAATTGTATCAAGTCACAAATTCGACCTATCTGCCAATATAACTCAATGAAATTAGCGGGTTTGAACGGGCTTTTAGGTGTGTTCTTTTTATAATCGTATCAAGTCACAAATTCGACCTACCTATTAATATAACTCAACGAAATTAGCGGGTTTGGACGGGCTTTTAAGTGTGTTCTTTTTATAATCGTATCAAGTCATTTAATTCATTTAATAAATTTTTATTTTAGAATTTAACCTACTTAATCTAATCAGACTTATTTAATTACTGGCATCCAAGTTGGGTCAACTTGAATAACCTATAACTTATTTTAACTCGATTATTCTAAATATTTCTATTATTTCAATATAAATTCAATATGAATGTTGTATTTAGCGGCTGGTGCTTCATTTTTTTATTTTTTTTATTATTATTTTTTTTTGGGTGTAATTTTATTATTCTAATCATTCATATATTTTATAAATTTAGATATATATTATCTCAAATTTCCTTTATATTTTCATTTTTATACATAAATATTAATTAAACGAGTTACATAACACATTTAAGTTAAATGAGTTTCATGAGTCGTGTTATTAGTTTCTCACACGAACATGATTATTAGAAGTGTCATGATCAATTGAGGTTTGACACGATACAATTTTGACCGGTCAACACAAATTATTACCCATAACCCCAAATAGTTTAATTTTTAATTCACTGAAATATTGGTTTAAGTTTGATGAGGATAAAAATAATAGGCAACTCAAAAGTCAAATGAGGAATACGATGAGGGTAAGGGATTTATCCTTCCCCTCTATCTCTATGTAATCATAAAAAATATCTGGTTACCATATGTAACCAGAGCTACCATAAAATGGAATTCCAACAATCCTCAAGTTGGTCGGAGTAAAGATATTAATCAAACTTGTTAAGACTGAAATTGAGATGCCGCTACTAATTTAGTAAATGCAGCCCCGTGTGATAGGACAAAAGAGTTTATTCATTTATTTTTGGGAATGATAAATCTGACTCTTTAACTTGAGCTTAAAATTTTGAGGGTCTAAACTACATCTAACAACGTTTGGTAATATTGCTCAAACTTCCAACACCTCGTAAGGGCACAAAAGCCCAAGAGAATTTTTTTTGATATTCCCTTTAAAGAAAAAAGTTAAACTCGTGTTATATTTCGTGGTATAAAATTAGAGTTTTAGAAAATAAATGGATAAAATTAGAGAAAGATAATTTATAAAGTGGACTTAAATTTTTTTTTTTAATTTTACCAATTTCAAAACTCCTAATACACACAACGGACACAACCTAGAAATAAATAATACAAAACAAATATATGCCGGCATTTCCTATTGTTTCGCTGGTAACTAGAAATGATATTACAATTTCTGTGCACATTCTAATTTGCTTGCTTTTAGGTACTAAAACTTCATTGAATATATATATATATGTATATTATACAGTATATCGATTATTAAATAAATTTAAAATTACAAATTTTTTACTTCTATTTATTAGGTCATATTACAAGGTAAGGAACTCTTATTTGAAAGCACGGGGAGAGAACATAGTAAAACAAATCTTACAAATTAAAACTAGATGCTCTAACTAGTAATTTCACTGCAAGTGGTTTCCGTCATAGTTAACCAACTGCTTGAATCCGATATGTTTCCAATCTTGTGTTGAAGACATGGATCCGCTGCATTTAAAGGTAATGACACCTCTGGCTCTGGATAGATATTCTCCATGTCGAAGTGCAGCTCAGCCCCAGCAGGACTGAGTTCCTTCATATCTTGCTTCGCGGCTACCGCAGTTTCCTGCAATTGCAATGCAAACTCAAGCCTTCCCACCACATCACTCATCGATGGCCTTTCCATTCCAACATCAATCACGCAATTCTTGATAACCTCTACGAACGTCCTCAAACACTCGGGTGCTATCTTTCCCACAAGATACGGGTCAATGATTTGATCAAGAGTTCTTTGTTTAATGCAATGCTTGACCCAGTTTGCCAGACTCACTTCATCATCGTCCAAGCTACGATCTACCACTTTTCTGGCACACAGTACTTCACACAGAACAACACCAAATGAATATACATCAGATTTTTCACTCAACTGCCGACATCTTGCGTATTCCGGATCCAAATACCCCCAAGTGCCCTTCACCACAGTAGAGACTGCAGCGTTTTGCGTACCTGTGGGGCCCAGTTTGGATAAACCGAAATCCGAAATTTTGGCTACCCATTTGTGGTCCAACAGAATATTAGTGGACTTGATGTCACGGTGGATGACCTTGTGCTTCGTACCTTCATGAAGGTAGTGCAGCCCTTTTGCTGCACCTATGCAAATTCGGAGCCTCTGATTCCAAGAGAGAGGAAGATGATCACGATCCTTCTTGTTGTAGAGATGGTCACAGAGGGTCCCATTGATCATGTAATCGTACACAAGGATCATCTCACGATCCTGGTTGCAGTATCCAATGAGAGAGACCAGGTGGACGTGACGAAGCTGGGAAAGCATCACCACCTCCGTCGTGAACTCGTGAACCCCTTACTTTGATCCTGTATCCAACCGCTTGAACGCAACCTGGGTGGCCCCACCGTCGATATACCCTTTATACACGTCGCCAAAGCCTCCCCGTCCAATGATGAAATCATTGTCAAAGTTATTAGTTGCAGTTTTGATTTCAGTAAAAGAGAAGCGACGACACAGATTAGACGGTAGAAGCGAGCCACCCATTTTGTCGGATTTTGTTGCTACGTTGGAGATCCAGCACCACCATAATGCTCCTCCATCGCTGGAATCTGATTCCTTAACTCTCCTCCGTTGCCTAAAAATCAAGAAACCCATAAAATAGAGTGCAACCACACCCAAAAGAACACCCACGACAACGGCTGCGACTGGTGTAGTTCTTGGCTTTTCCCGCTTTGCACGTTGTGGTTGTGGAGTAGACGGTTGTGGAACTGGGTCAGGGTTGGGTCCGGCAGAATTGCCGGAATAGTCACTGATTTTGAAAACCTCTATCCCATTCAAGATGGCATCAGAGTAAACAGTCGTTGATTCCGGATTGGGATGCAGAGCTATAGACAAATTCCGTTTCTTCTCTGCTCCTTGACTTACCATCAACACTGCATAATCTCTATAAACCGGGACATGATCTCTTCCTGCCCAAACGATCACATCGGCTTGACTCTCGGCTGTCTGGTTCGCTATGAATATAGTAAACTCCCTGTCACTTTCCTTTGTGATCCCAACTTGAAATTCACAAAAGTGAAGTCTGACCAGATACCAAAAACCCGAATCCACCGGCAAATTCCAAGTGAGATTGTAATTCTCGTTCTGTGTTTTGTTGTTTCCCATGGAGCGAGCGCTCATATATACTTCGGCCGGTGCAGTGTAACTGGGTACTTTGGTGAAGAG
>JAOTQH010190273.1:0-14682 GCA_025631255.1 Cornus kousa
TGAGGAGATTGTTCTCTTTTTAGCCTCTTTGAAGGCTTGAGTTGTTTTTTGTTTGGCCTTTTTGTATGTTTGGGATCTGCTTCCCTTTTGAGTGGTTTTTATATATTCGACTTACTTATCCAAAAAAAAAAAAAAGAAAGCCCATGTAAGCACTGTTAGGATCTTATATTCTTATGTAACCCTTAAGAAAATCAAGAAATAGCAAACATAAAGAATAGAGAAATATAAATAGCTGCTTTAATTCAAGGTGGGGCCTTCTTGGGACCTTGCATAGTCAAATTTTGACTACAATTGAGTCAAAACTTTTTTCTTATGTTGGTGTCCTACTATTATTATTATTTTTTCCCTCAGCATTGATATTTATGTTGGTGAACCTTTGGTATTATGGCTGAGAGCATAATGTGATTCCACTTAGCGGTTTATTTTATTTGTGATGCTCTGTATCTAGTCAATGGTGTTAAAGAAAAATCATACTCTTTGGGACTAGGCTATAGTAGAGGTATATCTCTTTTCTTACTAGTTGTGCTACATAAATTGGGCCTTTATGTTCCATATTATATGGGTCTTAGTTGGTTATAATAGTCAAAATTTCAGAAATTTTAAATTTACAATCCAAGTCCAAGTGGATTTAGGAGATGGTCGCTAGCTTGTAAATATCAATGTTTTCTTTCAACCATACAGTCTAATTCGCAATCTATTACCAAATATTTTGTACTTTTACTTAAATATGGAAGAGAAGAAGAGCCATCATTAATTCTTTTCCCGTATAATTAATGATAGATATAGTTATATTAGAAAAAATAATTAAGAAAAAAGTTCAGTTAAAGAATGGTTGAAGGGGTTAATAACTTAATGGTGCTCATATGTCCTTGTATAGTTCTATTTTGGTAATAATGCAATATCTATTGAATTTAATTGCTGTAGCATTTTTTATGGGTTTCTAGAAACCTCATGACAGGTGCATATGAAGCCACCTGTTTTAGTGCTAAAGAACATACAAGTTTAGTTTCCATTCTATGCTAGAAAATTTGACTTTTTTGCCCGTGTTCAGAAGGTTTGTCAAAGATAAAAGGGTAACTACTAGTTGTAGAGTTAAATCTTTTATCCTCATCATTTCAGATGGATGGTGGTCCCGAGTTGTGTGGTCCAAAGATGCAGCCTTTTCATAGCTTGATCACTTCTCCGATTATTTTAAAAATGTATTTGGTCTTCTTTTAGATAATGAACTTGTGCTGTGAATCTTGTCATTTACTCATTTGGTTGCTTTAAGGTTGAGACACGATATGACGCAATTCTCATTTCTTAGTTGCATGACGATTTGTTTATATTTTCCTTTTACTGGCCAGATCACTCAGCACAAGTGGGCATGGCCCTTTATGCATCCTGTAGATGTTGAAGGTCTTGGGTTGCATGATTACTATGAGGTAAAACTTCTTTCTTCTTTCTTGGCGTTCTGATCATGTATCCGTATGTCACCTGTGCACATGTTTTTTCTCTCCCCATGTGATATACATTCTACTGTATGATTTAAAAAGTAAATGTTGTCGAAAGGAAAATGGTGTAATACGTAATTTATCTGTTGTATGTTCATTAGTTCTTTTTAGATAAAGAAGTTGGAAAATGTGTGCGCTAATATTTCAGAATTTAGATTTGTGGATTTCCTACCTATTCACTTGCGGTAACCTTTTGTTTTCCTTTTCTTTATATAGGTTTTTTTGTCTTCATTTTTTCAGTGTATGATTCCATTGATTTGTTGTAGGATGGTGTGGATTAGGTTATTGACAGGCCCATGGACTTCAGTACAATAAAAAATCAAATGGAGACCAAGGATGGTACTGGATATAAGAACGTTCAGGAGATATGTGCTGATGTTAGGTTGGTTTTCACAAACGCAATGAAATATAATGATGAAAGGAGTGATGTTCATGTGATGGCCAAAACGTTGTTGGAAAAATTTGAGGAAAAGTGGGAGCTGCAGCTTTTGCCAAAAGTTATTGAAGAGGTAATTGTTATCCTGAGGACAAAATTTAAGTTCATCAATAAAAGGGCTAATAAATGGTTTCAAGTCTTTAGACTTTTCTGCATGTTCAGTAGTGTGGATTCTTTGGCCGAGGAGATTAGTCAAGGACCTGCTTGGTTCTATTTTCTGAGAATAGTTTTACTTGTTTCAGAGAACTGAAAATAGTAGTTTTGAAAATTGGTATGGTTGACAACAGTCTAAAATTTGTTCTCTATAAACTGAGTTAAAAAGGGCTTGAATTCAGATAATGTCTTTTGTAGATCATGGAAACTGTTTTATGTTTTTAGAGAACTGTTTCCAAAGAACAGAAAAAGAAAAAGAAAAAGAAAAATAAAAAAAACTGAATAGGCCCCAACTCATCCACTTGTCGATTTGAGGACCATTTATTAACATTCAACCCTATGCGCAGGAAAGAAGGCGAGAAAAGGAGGAAGCAGAGGCACAGCTAAATATGCAGCTTGCTCAGGAGGCTTCTTATTCCAAAATGGCGAAGGATCTAAATAATGAGGTATATCAAAATTGCAGGGACTTTTCAGAAGCCAAATTTAAATCGATAAGGATCTCTTTAGAAACTTTCGTTTATATATATATATTTCATTTTTGAGCATTGTGTGATTCTTCCCATCGCAATACTCTAGTCCCATCAAAATTATTATTATTTTATTCTAAAAGTATTATAATATTGGATACATTCTGAAAGAACTTTTTGAATGATTTTCAGCTGTACGAGGTTGATATGCATTTAGAAGAACTCAGAGAAATGCTGGTAAAAAAATGCAGGTTTGTCCTTGCAACTTTTAGTTGTATTGTTGTAGGCATGTTATTGATTTACCACATGTCTATGTCTTATTAATTTGAATACCTTCTCTCTGCGATCCTTGAGTTTGACAGGATGAGAAACTGTGAGTTTTTTCTTGCTATAATAATGCCTGGGGTATATAGAAAGCTTTTCCCCATGTTTCATCCAATAGGATCTTAGTCTGTTAAGGTTATGTCATGTATGTGTCAGGAGGTCGACGAGAATATCTTGTATTGAATTTTTGAAATAAAATAACAATATGCATGCTTAGCATATGAATTAACATGGTTGGTATTGTTGTACTTGGTGTCTAAAATATTTGTTTATGCAATTGCAGAAGTGAGTTCGTAGCTAGTCATTAACTGTACTAAATATTTGTTTATGCAAATGCAAAAGTGAGTTCAGAGGTAGAGTCATTACCCATACTCATGTGTGAATAAATAATGTCAAAGTGGGTTCAAGTCCCATGGGGGCAGAGTGGGTTTTTGGGTTTCAACTAGGAAATTAAATATATAGGCATTATCTTTTGAGTGCAATTTTCCAGTGCATTAGGTTAAATTCACTCCTATACTCATTTGCAGAACTTGAAAATCAAATTTAGAGGTTAAATTCACACATTTAGAGGTATGAAAAACATATCTAAGGGTTTTCTTTCTTTTTTTATTTTTGTTTAAAGATTACCAATTGGATTCGAGGTTATGGCGTTATATATTGTTTTCGACTTATTATATTATGAAAAATGGATGAATATACTCAGATTTAATAAACTGGGATTAGAACATGTATATTTATTGTGTATTGAGTGGTTTTCTAGTGATATATCTATATATATATATATATATATATTTTAAAATATAATTATATGTATATTTATATACGCACTATTATTTTCACTTATTTCCTTCTGTGCCTTCAATGATGCTCTCGATACTGCTCATGGTTTGTTTCGGGTTCCAGTTATGGGATGAACTGGGACCAAATCTATCCTGATGGTTCCAAAATATTAGACCCAATCGAACCAAACTGTAGATGATTGGGTTGGTTCAGTTTGGTTTTATGATTTTGAACTTTCTTATATATATATACCAGCAAATGAAAAAATAAAAATATGAAATATATATATATATATATATATATATTGATCCTATATATTGTGGTGTATGATAAATTATATTTTCTACCAATCAAAATTGAACTAGTGTATTATATAATCATTTTATTAACAGTTTGCTCCTTTTGGACCCCAAACCAGAACCAAACTGTTCCATCATAGAACCAAACCAAACTAAACGGTACAGTTTGGTCCGGTCTGGTGCATCGGTTCTAATGGTTTTTTGTGCACCACACCATCTTTTGGTCGTTACGTAATCAGATACCTCAATTTATTGTTATTATTTTTTATTTTATTTTATTTATTTATTACTTTAAGTTGTACATTGCTATCTAGTAGGGTATATGCAGACGCGTACCTCCACTTGTGAATAAATTGACTTGTAGTAGCAAGGGAAGAGGATCATTGAAAAAAACAGAGCAATTTAAAACTATTTTATTAATAGAGTCTGCATTTACATCTGCGCTTGTAAAATGATACACCAACCAAATCATTAAGAGGAATACATTTTGAGAATGACACAGCGGTGAAGTATTATGCCTTTATATATGTCTAAAAATACACACACACACACACACACACATTTTGGAATGACATAGCGGTGAAGTATTGTGCCTTTATATATGTCTAAAAATACACACACACACACACACAGTATACCAATTGCAATTTGATTTTACCACTACAGATCAGCACCATATTTAAGGGCAAAAAATAGGTTATCATGTATCATTTCAGCATTTCCCTTACCATTCACTCCTGGAGTCCTTGTGTTTTGTGTTGTTTTGCACATTTATAATGGATCTCCGGTATTTGGTAGAAGTTATAGTCACAATAGCTGTAATAATAGTAGCAATGATGATAATTTATATTAATGTCGAGGATGATGTCAACACTGGAGTAGTTCATTCTCTCTCATTGTTTTTGCCTATTTTGTGTGCTTGCGCATTTCTACAAAAGATTCTATGTGTATATGTTTGTGTATCATATACTTCTATACACAATTTAAACAATATACAAATTAGACCCTCGACTTTTTTTTCACTTTTGGATGCCATATCGATGCTTACACCATTGCGTTTCTACAGTTTTGGCATAACAGATTTCACTATTGAAAGATATATGAGCCATAATAATTATAGTTGTTAAGAGAGTGATAATTGTTTTGTATGACATCATATATCATAATAAGAGTTTGAAAAATTGATTGAGCATGGTGTACTTAGAGCTTAATATGACAATTGGTTCCTGCTATGTTAACAACCGAGACAGGAAAATTGGTGTTGGTGGTGTGTGTGAGTTGGGGTGGGGGGGACTGAACAAGAGAAATAATTTTGCAATGAAATGTAGTTATGTATGCATGTGGAATAATGATCAGCAGAGCTAAGTTCATTGTTTTCACTATGCCTAAATGTCTCTTTACACCACCTTTGAAATATATGTACATCTTGTGTAGTGGTGCTCATACTGCAGGTCCTCCACTATTCTTCTATTAATAATGCATGTAGATTATTTATTTATTTATTTTTACCTTGGCAAGAAACACACTCACACCCTATTGTCCCTATGGGACTTGAACCCCTCAACCTTCTACTTTGGAAGGTGAGGAGAAGTACCACTATGCTACACCATGTAGAAATATGACATGTATAAAAGAGAAAGGGAGGAGGTAGTCAAAATTAATTCTGTTATCGAAATTTTAGGGATATTCTAAGTAGTTAATAATATGGGATGCTGTTGGGTCCCAAATTTCATATTTTAGCAATTTCTTTTGCTTGTTCAGAGCAATTCGTGCCGACTGAATCTATGTTGTACAACTTGTACGTTGGCATGATGATCAATTTGAGCATGCAACTTTGATCAGTTCATTCTGCATCTACATAACTACAAATGCTAACTGTCAAATCATTATTTCAGAAAAATGTCAGCTAAAGACAAAAGAGAACTTGGGACAGCTCTCAGCCAATTGTCTCCTGAAGATCTTAGTAAGGCACTGGAGATTGTAGCTCAGAATAATCCAAGCTTCCAAGCAACAGCTGAAGAGGTCGACCTTGACATGGATGCTCAGGTCATATGCCTAACTTTCACCATACCCTTTGTTCAACAATATAATACTCAACTTTGTCCTACAATATAAGTGTTTCTTTTTCCTTTTTGTGATGCCCATTTGAAGAGTGAATGTACACAAATTCAAATTTTAGGTTTTGAAAATTTTCCAAATTCATAATATAAATCTTTGAATTGTGAAGGATTTTGAGATTTTCAAGAGGGACATGCATTTAATTCATGTCACCTTGGAATGTTGAAATCCCCAATTTGTTTAGTAATTGTTGCAGAGTTATTTTGACTCTACTGTGTTCCTTGTGCAGAGTGAATCAACATTATGGAGTTTAAAGTTTTTTTTGAAAGATGCACTGGATATTCAGGGCAAGAGTTCAAGTACTGGTGGAAACAGCACGAAGAATCAGAACACTGCCACTGCCACTGCCACTGCCACAACAACGACGAACTCCAATCGTAAAAGAGAGAACCATGATGCCCTAGCCAATAATGCGAAGAAGCGGACTAAAAAGCTCTCTTCTTAATTCATGACATACCATCGCAGTGTGCTGCTCAGTTAGTCCATGTTTGGTTCCGTCATGCATGTCAAACATGATTCTCAGTAACAGAAGATCGAATCTAATTACTTGTTCCCACTCCCGAGTATTGTCTTTGCGCTGCTGGTAACTTCAGCGCGCAAATTTTGAAGTCACTGTAGGTTACATGTTATCCCTCGTGGCAATGCTTTCTTTGCTGTTGTATAAATAATAAAGATATATATCGTGTTATATAGTAGATAATAAAATTTCTAAATTTTTGTGTTCCAAGTGTTTTCTGTTTTGTTGGATTATATGTCTGTTTTGTTCTATCTTTATTATAATATAAAGTGTTATCGTAAACATGAAAATTAGCATTTCTCATTGTCTAAACAAGAAGTGAGTTAAGGATTAACGTAAGCATGAATATTGAACGGTAAATGTGTAAACTAAAAAACATGAAAGATTGAATGGTGAATGGTGAATGTGTAAACTCAAAACCAAGGGTGCAAATAAAATCACTATTTCAGTAACTTTTATAGAATACTGATCAATTGATCATTCATTAGAGAATCTTTTACGAACGTGAAATATATCAAATTTCCAAAGACGTCAAAATCCTCAAATCGCTAACAAGCATTTCATCAAATAGTTTATGTACATGAGCTAGTTTTCAAAAATAAATAAATCATGCCATTAATCAAGATTAAATATTCAAATAAAAAAAATTACTAACGGACCTAGCGGTATTGGTCTTTTACTTCTCAAGGGAGGTTAGGGTTAAGTCTTAGAAAAGGCACGTATAGATAAGTACCAACTTTTAATAATAAAAATAAATAAATAAATAAAATTCCTAGTATTACAGGGTGTGTGTCCCACCACTGTTTCACATTCAGCATTCCAACTGCATCTTTATCCCAACATCATTTCTCCCCATCTTGTTTACTTTTATAAATAATGATAAAAAACCAAGATGGAGACTGATTTGGCCTTTGGAATATTCATACAAAATTATTGTTCTCATAATTTGAATTCATGAAGCGAAAGTTTTTTGTATAATTTTTAGATTTAGTCAAGTATGATGCCACACAATTTTAGTATGTCTTTTAAATTTGAAATAGTGAGTTTATATACTCAACTCTCTACCTTTTTAGTGTACTTCCTTTGAAAAAAAAGTTCAAAATCTCTAAGAAGTTAATTAATGCATTGACACCTAAGTCACATGGAGCGGGAGTGAGAACGAATTCGAGAGCGATAGCGTGAGAGTGGCAAAATTATGTCATAAATAGTGAGAATTTGAGCGAGAACGCGCGCGGAGCGTAAGAGCGGGAGCGCGCTCGGAGCGTGAGAGAGACACTTGTTGTAAAGAATTGTGTGACTTAGATTGACAGCATACTTTTTTTTTTTTTTTTGATTTTTCAAAATTACTCTTATAATTCACTCAAAAATCCCTTTATTTATCAAAAACGGAAAAAATTACTCTTATAAAAAAAAAAAACAATTAAAGAAAATATAATAATAATAATAATTTTTTTTTTGGAATCTCAAAGGTATCCGAGACTTTGTCCTAATTAATCCCCGAGAACCCGTGCAAGACGACTCTCCTATGCAAACTAAGTTAAATTCGAACTATGTTCGTGATCGTGACCTCAAGGAATTGCTCGCACCTAAGGAAAATCGAACTTGAGACCTAACGTTTAACCAGACTTCGAGCCCCAAGCCTCTTTCGCTAGGTCAACCCCTTGGGGTTAAAATATAATTATTTTAAAGTAAGGGGCTATATACCAAATTGAAAGAATTGATCCTATGACGTTTGCTCAATTTTTTCTATTTGTTTTAATAATAAAATTATTTTTAAAATTAATATGTTAAAATTTGAGATAAAATAATCAATATTTTTTCGTTAAGATGAGAAAATAATCATTCAATTGCAATTCAGACTCAGAAGTTTCTGCCAAATTTAAGTTTGATGCCCTAAATTAATATTTATGTCCAAAAGCCCCTCCCTCTCTCTTTTCATTAATTTATTTATTTTATTGGCTCAGTAAGACACACTCTCTCAATTTGTTTGCGAAAGCCCGCTAGAGAGCAAAAAAAAAAAAACCGAATTACGTTGCACTAGTTCAAAACATATTAGGGTTTCTGTTCTTCCTCAATCCGATTCGAGTTCATTCTTCAAATCTTGCTGGTAAATATATACATATATATGACCTGATCACACATATATATAATCAGTTTCGAGTTGGACATTTTCTATCAACGATTGCTGATTATATATACACATATGTTTCTGTTTTACGATTACTTCCCGTAATCGATTGCTAGGGTTTCAATTTTCTCGCCTTCAAACTTAAATGCTGTTTTTGGTTGATGAGAAAATCGGGGAAAATAAAATAAATATGCAATTTGAAATATGATTAGGGATGCAGTAATTGTGACCTTGCGACACAAATTTGTTCGAGTGTTGTCATCTTATACTCTCTTTTATCTGCAAATTTGAGAGTTTTTGTTGAAACTGCAGATCAAATGGAGAACCCTGTCGTGGATCAGCTTCCGGAAGCACATTCATTGCCTGATGGGTTTGTTGATAGCGCCACAGAACCTTTGGCTCCTTCAACTCCAACCCCTGAGCAAGAAAATCCATTGAATGATGATTATAAGGAGGAGAAATTATTAGAACCTGATTCAAGACCTGAACTTCAGGTGGGTGATGGTGGAACACAGGAGACTCACAAATTGAGAACATTTCCTGTTCCATTGTCTGGAAATGATGGTGATGATGCTTTGCTGGAGCCAGTAAAAGTTCCCAACAAGGGCTCTATGGATGAGATTATGCATGAATCAGCAATGTCTGTTCCTGGGGATGCAACGAGGGAGCTACTGGATGGCTCATCTCATGGTAAAGAACAAGCTGAAGGGAAATCTCAGAGTTCAGAGAAACGTAAGCATCTCTATCTTGATTGCGATTTGGTTCAGTGAAAAAGTTACAACATAGTAATTGCTTGAACCCTCTTACTAATAAATTTTCCCCTTTGATTATTCCTTGTACTAGTTCATCATGTATTGTATAAACGTACTTGGGGGGCTTAAGCACTAGTCTTGTTAACTATATATTCACCTAATACAAGGTTCATTACATAATTCTTTGAAATGTCAAAGTTCAAAGAAATGTAAGCATCTAGACATTGATTGCAATTTGGCTTTCAGTGAAAAAGTTGCAACATAGTCGTTGCTTGAACCCTCTTACAAATAAAATTTCTCTCCATCGATTATTCCTTATATTAGTTAATCATGTATTCTCAAAATCGTGCTTTAATGTATCTGTATAAACTTACTTGGGGTGTATACTGCATAAGTACTAGTCTTGTTAACTATATTTTCACCTAAGACATTATACAATCCCTTACCACACTTTCGTGGCAAAATAGAGCTATATCATGTATTTTTAATTTCCTTAACTTTCTTTTCTACCCATTTAGTTTCTTGTAGGCATGTTAGGGCAACCCTTCTAATCATATTGTCTGCCAACTCCACCTTTTTACTTTCTTTTCTACTGGGAACTAACTTCTTTTTCTGCACTTTTTAATAATAGGACAAAAACTCTCGTCCACATGTCCACTTTTAAACGCACCGTTTAAGGGGAACACCCTGGTAAATACTTGGAAATTCTCAAGTTCAATGGAGTTTGACAAAGGCCTTATGTTGTCTGTCTCGCCTGTGTGAGGGTAACAGTGTAAGACACCACTCACCACACAGGCGGACTTGCTCATATTTTTTAAAAAATGTTAGTAAATTATCTAAATTGAATTTTCTGTGTACCCTTCAAATGTATTATGTGGATAGACATTTACAATATTGCATGTAACATATTGATTTCTTTGCCGTGACTACAACATGTCCAGTTATATGCTGTATTGGTTTAGCTCTGACCGTTGTGTCCATTTCATCTCCTGATAAGTGCCGCATGCACTAGTGGATGATAATTATGACTTATTTTGCCAAACATTTCACACAAGATTGGAACATTTTAAGAATTAAAATCAACTTATTTTGTTTGTGTGATGTGATGACAAAAGGAAATGAAGAGGAGTTGCATGGTTGCCAAATGACACTAAAGCTGCTAAGGTCTGATGGGAGTAATGTTTAAATAGGTGAACCCAAATAAATAACAACAATAATAATAATTAAAAACTGAGAGTAGAAACACATACATTACTAATGCGGATTGAATTTTACATGTGTCTATACATGTATTGATATGTTTATATAGATGGATAATGCTTTAAGGTTATATACGAGATCATTCTTATTTGGCATGGTTAGCTGTTAGCCCATGAATTGTTTACTTTCTCAGGTGAGTTCCTTTTTTTATTATTTATTTTCTTTTGCAGCAGTTGAAGGAAGTTTGGAAACCCAAGCGACCTGCATGAAGGAGATATCTTCATCAGAAAGCATTGAAAACAACAGAAAAGTAGTTAGTAATATTGCAGTATATTGATTTCAGTAGATATAATTTTTGTGGCTTGAAATAGGTTATTTTTGCTGGAAGTCCCTTTCCCCACTCTACTGCTTTTTCTTAAATATTTTCCTCCTCTTCCTTTGATGAAAAGTTGAACTTTGATGTGCAGTGTGTGGATTTGAGCATTCTGTTTATTTGTATGTTGTGGCATGCTTTTTATTCTCTGTCACTCATCATGTTTCAACTCTTGTTCGAATATTTATCTACAATTTCTACAAGAGCCATTGCTATTTTGTCTGCCTTTGTTTTGGCACAATTTTTCATCTGGTATCTGTTATATCATGTTGCATACTTATTATCTTGTAGGAAGGGTAAGAAACATAAATCATACTTATGCACATTTTTTTATTTTTTTTTTTCATTTTGAGGCTTATACAATGTTGATTCTGGTTGAAGGCAACTGTGGAAGAGAAAGATTAGACTTGTTGTTAGCTAGCGGACTGTAGTTGCGCATTATCTGATGCATTCAGATGAAATCGTGTTCGAGGCAATTGGGTAAAGAAATTAGATAAAACTTATTGGTTAGGTAGCTAATTCAGCCGGCACAAATTACTTTACTCAATACTCTTATTGTTCAAGCGTGATGTGTATTTTAAATCATCTTATTAGTTTAATTGCGTCGCAATTGAGTAAAAACTGTCGAGAAATTGAATCATAAACATTTTTGATAATTTAATTGATGTACAGTATGCCAATATGCCATTAGTAGTTACTATATGTTGCATCAACAAACACAATCGTTCATCTGTTCAAAAAAGGTGTTTGGTTCTGACTAAATTGTTTAAATGAACCTGAAATGGCCTGGGTAGAGGAAAGGTTTCAAGCCATCAGGTTGGAATTTAATGCCTCTTTATTGGATATAGGCTATAGCATTGAAAATCTGTGGATGCAGATAGACTGTCACACTTGGGCAATCATATATCATGAAAGGAGGTTTATGACATGACTAACACTTGGTCTTTGTACACTTACTGTTGTAAGCAGGCTTGACAAATTTGGTTCTTAGAAGCTAGTATTATTAAAGGTTTAATATTTGTTTTTATTTGTCCCGAAAAAGAACATGCCAATTAAATCTCTTACCCGTGTTATTATTTGGAAAGGTTCACATTATGTAATGATAATTTTTATGCTGTTTTGTGCTGATTCCACTCCTACTACTAAGATATATTTCACATCATCAAGCTTATGATATTGAATAATATACGTGTTGCAGGAAACCTCTGAAGTGAAACGTAAGAATGCAAAGCGTAGCTCTAAATCCGACAAGGAGTTCCTAGAGTTCACTTTGAAATATCAACAAGTGCTTTCAGAAAGAGATGCAGGTAGCATATTGACATTAAGAATTCTGATTGATGATTGTCTTCAAGAATGCATATTGTCATATATCTTATTGTAAATAAGTTTCAGTAACTAGGATTTGCTATTAATTTTGATTGATTATTGCTGTTAAAGAGATCCCTTAAGATATTTATACCTACATTCTAAAAAAGTTGAAAAGGCCATCTCTTTAGACATCACTTACTAAAGTACTACGTTCACGTTCTTCCTTGATGCTAGTAATAATTCAAGATAGTATGGTAACCACACGTTATGAATGCTCTACAGTCTCCTGTTTATGTCATGTTATAGGTTTTGAGAATTACTCAAGGTCCATCTGGCATGACAAGATGGTTGGAGTGCAGGTAAATGAGGATTGGACATTACATATAGCTACAATGCACTGGGTACAAGGACATTACTTCACTTGGGTGTGGATTCAGCTATGAGATATTTGTACGAACTTCAAATCCATCTTAGGTTGAGTAATATAAGAACTTGAAAAGGGTTTGGTCAAGTTTAATATTAGATTGGTGTTTCACTCTTGTTATTTTTATATATTCTTTTTTTAAAAAATTAATAGAAAATTTTAATTTGCGGGTGATGCTGACCGAAAGTTTGAAAATTTGGCAGAACTTATGTTTAACTCTAGGAGTAATGTTGGATTAACATAGATAGATCTACTCTAGAACCTCAGAAAATGTTCGAGGATATATTATTACACACTTTTTTACTTTATAGAAGCAATCATGGGAATTACTTTGAGGCAAGTTTCTGAGTATGAATTTGCTGAATATTTGATATATTGGCATTTAATAAATTTGCTATGTAGGCAGCATTGAAGACAGATTTATTGTTTCCATATGAGTTTTTATTTATATTTTTTAATGCACAATTACCCTGGTTTTGTAGCTATTGCTGTTCGAGATAAACTCGAGTCATTGTGTCGCGAGCTACAGCGCCAGAACAAAATGCTAATGGTATATGTTTTCTTTATTTATTTATTTAAAAAAATGAACTTTTATCTTCTTCAACTGATTATATTATGATTATTTTTGGCCAGTCAATATGATTTCATGAGTAGTTGATCCTCCTATAGATTGCAATTTCCTGTCATGGAGATGCTAATGGCTTGCTCATTGTTCTGTAGGATGAGTGCAAACGAGTATCAACAGAGGGGCAAAACTTGAGATTAGATCTATCAACCAAGTTCCAAGATGCAATTAAGGTCCAATTTTCTTTTTATTTCCAGAATCTACATCTTTCTCGCATTATCATGGCGGATATTTTATACTTGCAATTTATTCCTAGGTGAAAATGTCAGATGTGGATCAGGTTCTGGCTTTCTTGTTTAATTCTTTATATTATAATTAATTGCTGGCTTCCAATAAAATTTTTGATATTAGCAGCTTGATGGTAGTATTTGTTAATTTTCTGCTTCATTGGTGAAATCTTAAAAGGAAAGTGGATGCAAGTCGAAATTTCAATACTTTTATAGTGGATGACTTAATATCTAAAAAAATGATCCAGTAAGTTATCTTGATAATAACATACATTCCCCCAATAGAAGTTATGTTGATCTGAGTATTACTTTCTTAAAACTCCAGATTTTTTTATTGATTTGAATTTGTATTTTACATGGAACCTCGCAAGTCACATCCAATCTCCCTTTGTTTCTTCCCACGTAACAAGTATGGAATGTTCTTGTTGGTTCTAAAATATGAGTTGTGTCAATATGACTGTATTAATAAATGAATTAGATGTTTAACACACGTTTTTCTTCTAAACTGCATGAGATACAATGTTTGCAGAAGATTGACATGATTATGACAAATATGCAATGTTCTTGTTGATTCTTCACAAATATAATGAGTTGTGTGAATTAGATGCTTAACACACACATAATTTTTATTCTAAACTATTTGTGACACGGTGTTTCTGAAAGACTGACATGATTATTAATGCTTTGGAGTATCCTTGTTAAATGAACTTCCTTCCTTCTACCCCACAAGTTTCAATTTCTTTCCCTATTAGTTTTTATTTTATTTTTATAAATAAATTACTGATTGATTAGTGCTTCTTTATACCTTAAACTAATGACTAGTGCTTTTTTATGCCTTTTTTTTTTTTTGTTTCATGGTTTAATGCCTTACTGGATTTTAATCTTACATTTTTATAATTTCTTTCTGTCATTATAGGAAGTAGGCAATAAGCTAGAAGAACAGAAAGATGAATGTCTTTCTCAGCTCAAGGAGAATGAGATGTAAGATTATAGAAATCCCTGAGGAACTCCTATTTTTTTTATTTATCATTTTTTCCCCTCAAAACATGGCGTAATAC
>JAOTQH010190383.1:5275-24553 GCA_025631255.1 Cornus kousa
GTGAACTTCCAATCACTCCTATGTTTAGTTCATGCTACTTTTATATATCAAACTCAAATTTTATTATAAATTTATTCTTTGAAAAGAAAAATTAGTATCATAATTTGAATCTAAATCGTACGCAAGAGATATCAAAGATGCAGTGTCGTTCTCCAGATTTAATTTTGCTGTGGCTGTGGACTTTTGTAGGAGACATACATCGACTTCAGTATTTAAGCATATATATATTTATATGTATGCAAAATGTATTGAAAATAGGGCAAAATCAATGCATGATAGGTACGCATTGATGGGAGAATTGAAACATCTGTACGTAAGAGACGCATTTAATTTTATACTAGTATCATATAATGCTTGGATGTGACTTGCCAGTGTTCGTGTTTTTTTTTCTTTCAATGCCAATGTTCTCTCACACACAAGCAGGTACATATATGGTGCAGGCATGGTTTGCGGCATTCACTGATACACGATTTGTTTTTTTTAAGTACAATATGTTATTTATATTAACGAGTTTATATTGATTTTATTTGAATTTATTATACCGCGATCATAATTAATATTATGAATCATGTGTGCATGTATAAAAGATGTATATGTAATTATGTATGTATGAAATACCAGAAAATGGTTTTTTTTAGCCTGAGGATAAATGGTTAATTAGTGATCAACAAAACGAATTATTTTTTTCCGGTTAAATAAATCAATAAACAAAATAGTTTTAAAAAAATAAAAATAAAAATAAAATAAAATTCACTTGTTATGATGCCTCGAACAAAAACCGCTATAATTTGGTCATCGTCATGCTTTTCATTTTCAAGCTAAAACAGTAGTCATAATCAATAATCAATCTTACAACAATAAAAATTAATCAAGTAAAATATTATTATTAGGTGTAAATTAATCAAGTAAAAATTAATATAACATTTTATTTTGAATTCCATTAATTAGGTGTAAATTTTTAGGTTTAAGTCTAAAGATGGGCAAGAGAACCATTATATTTTTTTTCACCTCCATTTATTTATAAAAAATTTAGAACTAAATCACTACCTTAAAGCTTGGATAACAAATGTCCCTTGGGTATCCATAATTACACAAAAAATTTCTATTATTTTATTCAAAACATTACATAAACTCCATTGGACATAATTTTGTGAGAAACGTGTCATCAACCTAAATAATGAGAATTTGAGTGAGAGCGCGATAGCAAGAGTGCATTGGGAGCGTGAGAGCAACGCTGATTAAAAAGGATTGTGTGATAAATTAGCAATCAATACAAGTCAAAACATTTTTTATAGAGTAATTTTAAGTTGTAAAATACCAATTTTGCCCTTGTAGTTTCTTTTAGTCTATTAAAAACATGTCCAAATTTTGTGAATAAGAGAGCAAAATTGTACACTCCATTAACAGAATTACATGAAAATATCAAAGAGAATAGTGTAATTTCTTAAAAAGGAATAGGGGTCCATGGGGGTAAAACAGGAAGGACAGTCTAATTTGCCCAATATATATGATTATCATCTTCAAAGAACAAAGTTGTACAAATTGTTATTACATTTAATGGTTCTATTTGTCTGAATATCAGATATTATTCGAACAGCGAGAAAAATGCTATCAAAAAGATTATTCTTATGACAAAAATTATGAGTTTTTCCTATTTAATTATTGGATAATTTTTTTTTTATCAAATAATCCATTTAACTTTTCACTTATTCCTAAACAAAGTCTCAATCTATTATATAAATAAAAAAAATTGAGTTCATGATTTTTGTTTTAAGAGGATTCTCTTAATAACGTTACTTTTTTTAATAAGTTCAACTATTTGAATCGAATTCGAATTCAATCGGAATGAATAAGCACAAGGTGAGATGAAATCATGAAAATCACACAATTTGCCCCAAAAAAAAAATTCCCATTCTCAATACATTTGCTCCCGTCTTCCCTAAGCAACTGCATCAAACATGGTTATTGCAATGGGTCCTACATATATATATATATATATGCACACACACACACACACACACATACATACACAACTGATCCGCGGGGAGGTTGAGTGCCTGGCCAGTATGATCGACTATGTCTCTTTAATGTCATAATGTTAGACAATTATATGATGATGTTGTAATAATGATACACCCATCACATATTTACTTTTATATATATATATATATATATATATTATATTTGTATTATAAAATCAGCATCGTATTTAAAATGGTACATCATAATCTTATGACTTGTATTTAATTGTTCCAAAAGAGGAATATTTTATGATGGAATTGAAAATTGAAAATGAGATTTTAATAAAATATAGTTAGGAAAATACGTTTGATTTGGATGTATCATGGAGATACAATCATTATATTATACAGAGTAGCTCACAAGGCAAAACATTTTTTATTTTTATTATTAATCAATATTCTATTGAATAATTAATATACTGAGGCAATTCATAAAGATTTACTGATTTATCATTATGTTTTAAAATTCTTTTAATATGATGAAATAATTTTGGGGAAAGGGACCCAAACACGGGCATATTTGTTGGGCCATTTGAAGACATACATCAATTAGAAGTGTTGTAATACTCGTTCTGCCCGTTTACTCTTTCGAAAATACCCAAGTGGTATGTATGCTAATAATCTCATAGTATAGGAGTGTTATGTGCACATTAACTATATTTAACCCACTTTTAAGGATTTTCTCTCACCTTTTCGGGAAAAAAAATTCTCTATATATATTTCCACTAACAGTGTATTATCTCTTTTTTAAAAAAAAAAATAATTTGTTGTCACAATTGTCAGATTAATGTACAATATATAATATGCAATGAAAACTTCAGTTCATTTTATAATTATAAAAAAGAAAAAAAATTATTCACAATTAAATTTTGATATAGTTATCAGTTTTCATTAAATATATAATTAAAAAATTAAATTAAAGCTACTTATTCATTGTATATATAAACAATATACATTTAATTTTTTAAACTTTAAAATTTACAATAAATTTTCACAAATATATATATAATTCTTTACATAGCAACAAGTGTGTATTCAATTTTTATTTGGAAAAAAAACAAACAAATGAATGTTTAATCACCTACCATCATCATTTACTGCTAGGCCACTTGCCTAGCGATATAAGGCTCTTACTTCCCAAAAGGAGATTAGGGGTTCGAGCATCGGTGGAGACATGTGTGTGTGAGTACTAATTAAGAAGGAGAGAAAAAATTAAAATAAAATTAAAAAAAATAAAATAAAAAAATAAAAATCACCTACCCTCATCATAATATACAAATCGCGAGAAAACTATATTCTCAATTAAATCTAACGGTTAAAATCAAAATATTCAAAACAACAATATTTTATAAAGTGCATAAAACACTTATATAATATGCTTATAGTGCATATCACATCCCTCATATACTAAATTACCATTTTCGTCATTTCATAAAATGATATATTTGTAAATAATATGTAAAAGGTGTATATAAATGTAATTTAGTAAAATTATAACTTAAATGTATCAAGAGGGGCCTATTTGCACCAAATTAAAATTTTATGAGTATTGTTTACACACGAGAAATGTGATACACAATGCTGTAAGCAAAATAGTAGTCTATCAATAATTAATTAAATATATTATTTATATATGCATATAAGAAAACTTGCACCCTTAGAATAAATAACGTATGAATGAAACGGTCCAAACCCTCACTAAATATATGCGTAAAAGGCTTGATGTCCATCATTCGGTTTTACAGACATAGGAGAGGGTTGGAGATCGTTTTCGCTATAGTTCTCTACAAACCGAGTTTCTCTATTTGGTATGTCTTTTATCAATTTATGCATTTAGATCCATGAGTTTATTTATGTTAGAATTTTCTTACATGTGGTATTAGAGCCAACATGTACTCTAACGCATAAATTTAATATATCTTGAAATAAAATCTACTGTGATTTAAGTATAAATTTTCTTTGCAATATATGTTTGGGATGGTGAAGGAAAATGATATTGCCCTCAATGTATATCCAGTGAAAGATATATTTTTGTTTTTCATTAATTCAATATCATATATACATATTTATTTAGTGTACAGATGATAAGAAAAGTATGTCTCTTTTATTTACATATTTATGGATAGGAGAAGTACGTTTCTTTTATTTCAGTTTCACGTTTAGTTATTTTTATAATGTCTCTATAAAAGTGTCGTTAAATATGTTGAACAACAACGTGAATAAGGTGATGATATCTCTCTATAAAAGTGTCGGTTAATTAGGTTGGACAACAACGTAAATGTCATTTATAATCTCTTAATGAGGGTGTTGATATCTCTCTATAAGAGTGTCCTTAAATATGTTAGACAACAATGTGAATGTCATTTTAGGTTGTTCACATCTCTATTTTTACGAATGTGTTGGACAATAACGTAAATGTCAAGTTTGGATGACAACAAGGTTTTTTATTTATTTATTTATTATTTTTTTTTTTAATAGCAACATGAATATTTTCCATTTCAATTAATTTATGCATACAGTTCACATGTTGATTCTGAAGGGTTATATGTTTCAACGTACCATTACATGTTTTAGTTTATTACATGTTTTAGTTTGGGTCACTAACGTTGATACGTTATATATGAACATGTATCATGTCTTTTGAATTTTAATTAAAAGTCATGTCTTATGGAGTTGAAATTAATAGTCATATCTTTTCAGATTAAAACAATAGACATGTCTTTTGGATTCGAACCAATAGTCATGTCTCTTCACTAAGAGTTCTGTTCCATGCACCCCTATCTATTCTATGAATAGGGGTGGCTAAGTTCATATTTAAACCATTGAAATTTTTATTGCATAACATCGTGTATAAATTTTGAAAATTTTTGTGATCTTATTTTGTCCCTTAAATATTATTTTTCATATTTGGTATACCATTTTTACGTAGATATCATCACATTTAAATATTCTATATACTTAATGATATACATGGTATACTTACTGATTAATTTAAGGTCCCATATCTGTGAATATAAAATTTGAAATTATACATGTTATTGAAATAATATATATAATTATGCATGTTCCTCGTATTATAAATTGTTGCATAATATGCATATGTTTTGATTCATTTCGGGGAAATTGAATCATATTTTGCAATTCTAAGTACAAGTGTCATTAAGTTTGATTGAGTGGTTAGTTATCAAAGTGGCACCCTCGGGAAAATTTTAATGATATTTGTAGCTAATGGCAAAATTATTATTTTGTTAAAGTTAAAGGGTTGTGTTGGCGTTTAGTAAAGACAAGCAATGATCAAGCCTAAAGATGGGTCATTAAGTTTGTCCAACTAAGCGGATTAAGGTAATTAGTGTAGAAGATACAACTGATGACTTACTACGGCGCCTAAAGGAGTATAAGTTGTTATTATTTTTTCTATAATAAATTAGCTTCAAAGGTGAAGATTATTTCACCAGTGGAAGACCAACATATGATAATTTCGACCCAAAGAAAATATTATTATATGTTATTCTGATCTCATTCAGAGTTAATTATTTTGAGATATTATTTAATTAACTCTGAAAAGTTTAGTTGACATTCCCATCAATTAAACTGTAAATGTGTGGCTTTAGTTATTCTCAAAGTCAGTCGGACTAAAATTCATCTTTGTATTAAATGTAAGTGATAGTTATGACATTAGTTTATAAGAGATTAAACAATTTGTCTCAAACATTTGAGATGAAGGTGTTGATGAAACCTTTTTTATTGGTATTAAGTTTCACCTAAATGAATCTTGTAAAATTTTTGGATCGTCACAAAGAACCTACTAAGATAGAGTTCTCAAAGTATTTGACATATAACACTATAAAGATGAAATTGCACTCATTGTAAATGTGAGAATTTGATATTCCAATAGTTGAAAAATACCTAGAGCAAGATTAGATAAAAGGAATTTCATATTCTCTGGGAACCTAATGTATGCTCAGATTTTGTATATGGTTAACTATAATATAGCATATGCTAGACAGATATCATAGTGATCCTATTTTGGATCTATAGTGATCGACAAAGAAATTTATAAGATTTCTACAAGGGATAAAGAACTATATGCTTTATAATAAGACCGACAAGTTTGGAGTGGTATGCATGCACAATGCAACACAAACAATCAATTTTCACAACAAATACAATTAAGCTACCACTACACAATTCCCAAATATGTATGATATGCAATGAATGACAAGTAAGATGCCTCCACGCAAGCTCACGATTTATCGACTATGCAATGCAAGTGCCTCCACGCGGGCTCATGATTTATCTAAGGAGATTGAGTAAGAGAAGGCTCACAAAGGTCCTATAGCACTTCAACTCTAACTTAAAAGCTTAGCTTAGCAATTTTAGCATTTTTCTGTTTTTAGCATTTTTCCTTTTTGCTTTGCTTTTCACTTGAATGCTCCTTTGCTTACTTCTTCTCCTCAATGCACCTTACAATGAAGAACAAATTATGGAAGCGGAGTTTATTTGCATGTTATAAGGCCTCGTTTTATGCATCATAAAATATCAGTTTTGGCCTTCAAGTTAATAGTGCTATAATCTTGTATTAAAGAAACAACAAGAGTTCAAGTTGGTCTAATATGACCGTTAATACCTTGTTGTAAAATAGAAGATACAGAACCAGCTCGTGTTTGATTGAGCACATTAATACACAACAAAATATTGTTGATCTCATAACTAAGGGGTTCTTGCTAATGTTATACAATAAGCTGCATATTTCTTTTTGACAACTAATTTACTTAGTTAGCGGGAGGTTATAGTTGGCTCAGATAAAGACAGTTTTATTTTGTGATCACATTTATTATCTTCATTTTCTAGATTTTCCAAATTAGTGCACGTGTGTATGAAAAAATTGCAACTTAAGTGTCCTGTTTTGAGACACACCAATTTGTGACTTAGGTCTTGTTTTGAGACACGGTGTGTTCTTATTAAGACACGGTAAGACTGATGCATGAAATGAATATTTTATTAAAATATTTTCACATGCGGTATATATGTGATTTTAAAGTTGAGTTTGTTAGTATCAGTGACTATTGGTGTCTTATATTATTAATGAAAAAATGACACCCTTGATCCCATATTAGTAGCCTTAAAGGGACTCCAAAATTGAACTACAGAGGTGTTACTTGTAAATGTATAGATTAATATGATTATTTTGATTTTGAAGTGATAAGAATTAATTATTGGTAGAGTACTAAGTGGGATAATGGAAGTAAAATAATAGTCTATCAATAATTAATTAAATATATTGTTTATATATGCATATAACAGAGGTTACATCCTTAGAATGAATAGTCACATATAAAGAGTTGTGTCGGTTGATGGATACAACACATCTCTTCACGTATAAATGAAACGGTCCCAGCCCTCACTATATAATGCGTAAAAAGCCCTGGAGTCCATTATCCGATTTTGCAGGTATAGGAAAGGGTTGAAGATCGTTTCTGCTGTAGTTCTCTCCAAACTGAGTTTCTCTATTTAGTTTGTCTTCTATCAATTTATGTATTTCGATCCATGAGTTTATTTATGTTAGAATTTTCTTATAATTGTAAGTATACGGTAAGGACACTTTACCCTATTTTACTATTATGTTAGTGAGGTCCCGAGTAACTTTCCATTTGTAGTTGATGTTTTTCCTTTTCTTTTTTGTTTTCCTTGTTTTTAGGTAATTATCAACTCCACCTTTGTGGAAGTTCTGCCATTATGTTCCAGCTACTTTTTGGAGTTGCACTTTAACAACCGCACAATTTTAGTCTTTGAATTCGTGTTTGGGAGGCCAAAAAAAATCGAAAGTTGAATTTGAACAGTTACGACTATGCATAGCTCAGCTAGTCACTGTCGGTGATTCAAGTGAATTAAAAGAAGAAGATGTACAAGTGAAGGGGCCTTAATTACAAAAGGACATGCAGATAAATGAGAGAAAACCAAGCTGAGCAGAACCACAAAAAAGCAATAAAAATGGACAGTCTAGGCTCTAATTGAAAAGGAATATATGGATGAGGGTGGTGCTGTACAACTTTACCTTTCATAATATAGAGCTCAAAAAACATGTTCTCTAAAAACTTCATAACGCGATCGAGAATAGCAATCGATAATTGTGTTTATACATACATACATATATATATATATATATATATATATATATATATAAATGAGGTTGTTAATTTGATGTTGCAGTAGGAACTTCAGTTGCTAAATGTGAAACCATGAGTTGTGGTCTAATAGTAGTCACTCAATTTGTATGAATAATGCAAAGGTAGGTACACTCACTTTGTATGAGTAATGACAAATGTAGGTATTTGTGAATCTATTCCTCCTACTAACCTCAGTTAATAAAATAATGTCTTAATTATATATATACTTATTTCTGCCTCAATTTAAATGTCCATTTTGAATAGTGTGATTTTTAATATGGGATGAAAAAAATATATTTTAAGTATGTATACAAATATAATTTCTTACTCACTAATAAATAAAATTTATAATAATTGTTAAATGTGATTGGTATATATATATTTTTTAGTAACAATCTTTTTGAGTCATTGTAATTGGTATGAATAAATGGTGCGATATCATTTAATAAAAAATAAAAAATTAATTACTAAAAAACAAACATCACAATCCAACAAATTCAATCATCATTAAAAATCACTGAGCAGCATAAGCCACACGATCAACCATGTGACCAAGCATAAAAGAAACTTTAGATGCTAACCTTGGTGTTGTCTCTATTGGTATCTCAAAAGAAATGCTAACCTTCGTGTGTTTTTTTTTTTTTAGTTAAAATGCTAACCTTCGTGTTGTCTCTATTAGTATCTCAAAAGAATCACTTGTCACTGTTATTATTATTGTTAATTTTATTTTTATTATTGCTATTAAAATTCAAACAATCAATTGTGAGGACAAAGTTTGAACATGAATAGTGAATATTATTATTATTATTAATTAACCTGTGCATATTTCAGTCTTAACTTGTCAAGGGATACCACAGTGAGTGAAGATCTTTTTTATTTGTTTATTATTATTAGAAAAATATATGAATCCATTATAGTATATTTGGTTTGACTTGATATATCTATATTTATATTTATATACAAATATATATTTATATATATATATATATCATTATAATTATTTATATATTTGCTATGATACCAATTACTATAAGAGATGCCACTCAATTGAATGATGTGGATAGATGAGCAACTGCGGGGTCCAAAGTGTATAGTGGACTTCTTCTTCATCATATGGTTCATATCAAAGCTTCTTTAAGTACTCCCACTGCTACAAAAATTAATATAGAAACTAAAAAAATATGAAATGTCCACTTTTTTTTAATTGTTACTCAGAAACATATGTCTCTTATTAGACTTGAATCTCTGACTTCCCTTAAAAAAAGTAAAAGGCTAATACCACTAGGTCACTGGCCCGTTGATTGAACATAAGAAAGCAAGGAAATTAATTAAATTGAATGTGTCAAATTGTGATCTAAAAGCATGGTTTATCATATCAGTCGGTTCGTAATTTTTATTTTTATTTTTATTTTTTTTAATTTTCAATATCATTACATACCTTCATGAATTGACTGGTTCAGTCGGTTAACACCGATATTCGTCCGAATTCGTTATAACAACTACGAATCGTGTCCGAACGAGATTGTATGGATCTACATTTTAGGAGTGTATATAGGTTGTTCTATTTTGTGCCATCATGATTTTGAGTTTGGGATTTTGGAAGTATTGTCTTCCCATGGGCTTTCTATGTTTCCCCTTTGTTGCATTATGGTGGCCTACTAACTCATTTGGTTCACCTTATATATTCCTTTTATTATGATACTGATATAAATTTATATCATAAGCTCTTACCTACCAAAAGAAAAGGCCAAAAGAAATAAAGGTCTTGTTGACTATTGAGATGAGTAATTGAAATATGGATATAAACATAGATCTATGACCTATATAATTATATGTCTCATACTATATATGCTGTGGCAGACTAGTGTTTGGCTTTTCTTAATTTTCATGTTTAACTCAATAGCTAATGTTCTTACAAACTTATTAGGCTTGTGGCACTTTGTATAACTAGTTGTTTAGTGATTTATGCAAATTGAAGTCATGCGGGATGGGATTGTATATCCGCACTGTTGTGGATTATGTGATATTCTAAAAGGTCCGACACTATATATTAATAATCAAAAATATATATATTTATACATAAATTATATTCTTCATGTAGTTAGCTAGGGGCGGTTTAACCTTAAGGCAGTTAAACCGCTTAAGACGAGAAATACTTTAATGCTCCTATTATATTGATGACATAATATCACTAACTAATTAAATACTAACTCGTAGTGATAGAATCAACTAAATAAAAACACTTTTTCTTATGTAACAAGATATAATCACCGATAATACAGTATTACTGATAAAGAGAAGTCTTTCTTGCCTAAGACCGGGAGGCCCCATAAAACCAGTCTCATTATTATATTTAACTATATTTTTGATGTATTAATTATGCTTAAATTCTCTTGCATGTGCACAGTGCACTTGCTTAACATTAAATTTCTTTTGAACTTGGTAATTTATTGACTCTCACACTTCAATTGTCTACGCAATTAAAACACATCTCTAAAGCTAAGACATAAAAGGTGTCTCTAAAGCTGATTGCAGGTTGAGCATAGATTTATTAAAAAAAAAAAAAAATGTTGGTGTATATATATATATATATATATATATATATTACATAGAGGGAGTTCAAATGCAGTCAAGAGTGATGAAATTTCAAATGCCTAAAATAAATTAAGTATACTTATTATGTGTACTGTAGTCTAGTAAGTACCTCTCACATGGGGCTTAAGTAGTCTGCACTCATATTGCCATAAAACATCACATGGAATACAGAAAGGATCATGTTTTTATATACCTATGGTGCATAAATTAGAGGAAACACTGCATCTCATACACTAAAAAATGAAATTGACACTTGTTCCTAGTAAAAATATATATTAAAACATAAAAATTTAAATAAATTATATGATTTGGGGACTGATTGACTTGTCCTTACATACAATACAGAACTTCACAACAAGAGTTAAAAAAAAAAAAAAAAAACTCATAGCCCAAGTTCATGATAAGGTGCTTATAACAACATAATTAACAGAAGACACACATATATGTATATGTTTGGACATTTGGACCGGCAACCGGTCACCGGAGTTTATGAACTTAGCTTGAGTGATTGGTTGTAAAGATAGATCATGAATGCTTATACCTTGGAAGAGAAATGATAGACTCTGAGACATCACAAGCCCTCTTGCAAGAAGTGGTCAAGCTCACGAATCCAAAACGGTCACTTAATGACCTAGTGACCTTGGAGGAGTCAATCGAAACATTATCAATGGTGTCGTGATCGTCCTTGGAACACTCCACTAATGCAGTGAAAAACGGATCCATCCTGAAGCTGTCCCGGGAAGAGTATTTTTGTACACGCTTCAACTTTTTGGAGGAGGTTGAAGTAGTGTTTTTTGCCGGAGGGAGGGGGAGGAGAGCCACGGAGGAGTCCTTTTTCTCGGGAATCTGTTTCTTGGGAATTCCCGGTAGCCATTCCCAAGAAAACGGGATTCCCGAGAACCGGAGCGGCGTGCTGGGACACCACCGGGAATTACAGTCCCGGAAGGAGGAGGATGATCCTGATGATGAATTGGAGGAGAGTGATGGGGAGGAGGAGAAGGACGGCGTCCGGCGAGAGGATGGCCGGATTGGTGTCCAAAATGGCGGGCTGTCTGTCTGCAGTTTTGGATCATCAATTTGGGCAGTGACATTGAAGGCTTTAGTAGAAGCCATGAGTTTTCTTTTCAGATATTCTCTTTTCTTGTACTACTACTATCCATATATATGATGAATAGATAGAGAGAGAGAGAGAGAGAGGGGGGGAGAGAAAAGTAAATGTACTACTCTCTCTTTTGTAAAAAAAAAAATAAAAATAAAAATATCAGCTAACAAAACGACCCCATAATAGGAAGAAAGTGTCTGATTGAAACTTGCAAGTATTAGTAAATTCAGCTACATGGAGGTGACCGGTATGGTATTCCACCCACTTGGTTCAAATCCTATTTTATTGGTTGGATGGGTAAGCCTCGTTATTAGGCAACATATCTATATCTCCACTTACTCAAATGGTAATTAAATAAATTAATTTTAGAACTATCAAATTATTGTCCCATTTAGTTGGCTTTCTATAATTATTTCTTAGGATAGTGAGATCAGGACTCTATATCTATCTATCTATATATATATATATATATATCACAAATATAAAAACACAAAACAACTTTTTGGAGGAACAAAAAGAAAGTATTAACTGAATTCGAGTATTCGTTTAACTATGTTTTTAATGAACAGTTCTAATAATAAGGTTTAAGCAAATAAATAATAAAATCAATCATTTCTTTTTTATTATTATTTTTTATTTGAGGATTACCAGACCAAAGAGGTCCCTTGTTCTTCAATATGTCACTAGATAGTGGAGGAACACTAATTGGACTTTGAATTTTCCTTTTTTAAAAAAAAATTATTAATTTATTATTATTATTATTATTATATTTTTTGGGTCAAGGTATATGAGTATTATTGATGATGAAAAACAGTACAAACAAGGTTACTACAAAGAGAGCCAAACAAGACACAATATAGAGAGGAGGGGTTACATGACCTAGGACTAAGCTGTATACACAGGGAATCAAGATCGACAAGTTATTTTGTCACAAAATTAAATTTTCATGACTAAAACGTTATAATATATATATATATATATATATATATATTTTTTTTTTCTTCTAGTTGGGACTCACACATGCTGTCTCCACTGAGGTTCGAACCCTTAACTTCCCTTTGGGAAGTAGGAATTTTATACCGCTAGGCTACAAACATGTTGGTAATCGTTGTAATTCTTCACAGGGTAATTTTTTTCATAGCAAAATTCGTCTCCAATATTTTCCCTTCCCTTTTTCTGAGCGGAATTCAGTGCGTCTAGTACACTATGTACCGAGCTAATCTAAACGCACCGACATGTGCATATCACAAATGATTCAAATTAGCCTGGTGCACCAACCGCACTTAATATATATATATTTTTTTCCACTCTCATTTTTGCATGACCAGAAATTGGTTTTCGCGGAATAATAGGAATGGCATAAAAAGTTGCAGTAAAAGTTCAATTATTAAGGAATGCCAATTTGGAGGGGACAAACATTAACCCCAAAAATAAAAAATAAAATAAAAAATAAAAAAATTAGATCCATAGAAGGAAGATTTATTGGCACTCTACTAAGTTCTATACTTAATCAAGACGGTGAAAATTACATGCATTTAATATGGTAGTGCTATTAAAAAAAAGAAAATTTGAGTCAATTTTATGTTATAAGAAAATAGCTGTCAAGTAGTTTTCATCCTAGTGAATGTGACAATGGAGCATAATTAAATTTGAAGAAAGAATTGGATAAGATTTATTTTTTTTTGTAATTTACGGTACTCTCTATTTGTGAGAAGAAGAAGAAGATGATGATGATGATAATAGTAATTACTATCATTTGAGGAAAGAAAATAAATATTTGAATTAAAACGTAAGAAGCATGAACACGAACATAATGTTGTTATTCTATACACGTAATTCATAAACTGATTAAATAAATCTCTATACTTTTTAATTCTAACAGAAAATTAGTACCTTTTTAGCTATCTTTGTACCTTGTTCAATAGTTTCAAAGTCATTAGAATTTAAATATATGCATGACAATTTATGAAATTTGAATGACTTTGCTTTTTGGGATAGTATTGAAAATAAAGTAACAAATTTGTTACACACACAACCCTTGAGAGCTAAGGTTTCAAGATTTGCTGTTAGTGTCTCTAGCTTTTATCACAAAATTAATACAATTATATGGTTTTCGGGCTTTCATATTCAATTTAATTTTTTTAAAAAAAAAGAAAAAAAACACATGTTTTTCAAACTTTCAGCTATGAATCTTCTAGCTAATTAATTTCATTTTCTTTTGCTTTCAAAAAAGTCAAGGACCATCTCATTTTTTTTTTGGGTTGGAAGGAAAGGAAATTACTGGAAAAAAAGAGGAATGGATGGACGGAAAGGAATGACACATTTGGACAAATATATTTGTTTTTTCATCTTCCCTCCCATCCCTTTCATCTCCTTTCCCCTGTGCCAAACACTGGAAATATGTTCTATCCATTCCCTCCTACAACATCAATCGCATAAATCATCTCTCTCTCACACCCTATTGTTGAATAGAATGCAAATAAATTTGTCCGTGTCTGCGCTTTCATTGTTAATTTTCATTAGAATTGTTTGATGAAGATTGTAATTAATTTGAAGTCATTTCATACCCATTAACTCCTAATAACATGTCAAATTCATCAACACATCTTTACGTGCCAGGTATTCTTCATTTTATAAATTGTCCACTACAAATACAGCTATAATATGATATGAATATGAAAACATAGAATACTAGTGCAGCAAGATACGATAATTTTTAAAATATATATTTACATAAATAAAAAAAAAACATTTTTTAATCAAATTTTTTGTAATATTATGAATTTAAATGTAATAATTAACATACTCGTAAATAAAGCAAGTAACAAAAGGTTTCATTTCGCAACACATTAAATATTAAAGAAACTTAAAACCTTTCACCATTTATTACAAGAGGCCGAAAACAAAAACAAAAACAAAAAAAACCCTACTAATTTGCATCAATTTGAAAAAAGAGTCAAGTGCAGAAAACATTCCTAAAATATGCTTACAATGCATATCACACCAAAATTCTAAAGTTTCAATTTGGTGCAAATAGGTCCCTGACAAATTTAAACCCTAAGTTAAATAAATTATTATTTATTGAATCATTTTATAAAATATATAAAAATAAATAATTTTGTAAAATAACTGAAAATGACACATTGGAAGACGCCTCTCATGTGCAAGAAACACCCTTAAAGTTTCAATTTGATGCAAATAAGTCTCTTTGACAAATTTAAATCCTAAGTTGACTAAATTACCCTTACTGAATCATTTTATAAAAAATATAAAAATAAATAAATTTGTAAAATGACTGAAAAAGACACTATTGGAGGACGCCGACAATGAACAAGTAAAGATAAAAATGAAAATAAAGTGCAAAATAAAGAAAACAAATCTACTCCAAATGTCGAAAACTAGTGCACACTGGTATTGGGATTTTGTTATTATTATTTTTTTTAATAGTGTTGGTACGAAAAAATAAAGAAAAAAAAAATAGTAGAAAACAGTAAACTAAATCTCAAAAAATTCAAATCCTTATTCCATAAATTCTCAAAGTTCCAAAAAAAAAAAATAATAATAAAATAAAATAATAAAAATTAGAGATATTTATAGAGAGAAAGTTTCCAAAAAAAAAAAAAAAAAAAAAGTAATGTACAAATAATATCCCTATACTATGAAATTAGTAGCATATATACCCCTATGGGCATTTTTCGAAAAATAAAAGGACAAAACGAGTATTACAATACTAATTTATGTCAGATTTCTAATTTAGGGGTATTTTTGCACAATGTAAAAAGATTAGGAATATTTTTGTACACTTTTTTAAATATGGAGTAAAAGTGCTATGCAGAGTATATTTTAGGGGTATTTTCTGCACTTATCCTTTAAAAATAAAATAATAAAAAAAACCCCTTTGAAAAGTATTATTGGCGTATTCTAGCCGTATCTAAAAAGTATCCTTGTGTATCTCTTAACTGTATCCAAAAAAATTGAATACTTTTCCGGAGTATCAGACATATGTACGGGCATATCCTAGACGTATCGGGACTGTACATGTGTCCAATACTGCCACGGTGCCTTTGGGGAAGTATCCGTGCTTCCTAGGTACACAATTCGATTTAGTCCTATTTTGAAATGAATCAGAATCAAATTGTGATGACCTTGTGGGCGGGTGTGTCATGGGCGGGTGCAAGAGACACTGTCAGGCTACCACACTGGCGAGTTACGGGTGCATGCACAATCCCACATCGCCTGGGTAGAGGAAAAGTGAAGTATTTATATGTAAGTGTGTCATCTCTAATTGGTATGAGGCCTTTTGGGGTAAAGCCCAAGAGCAAAATCGTGCGGGCTCAGGCCAAAGCGAACAATATCATACCATGTGGTGGAGCGGGTCGTTACAAATGGTATCAGAGCCTGACCCAGCCGAAAGTGTGCCGACGGGGACGTCGGGCCTCCAAGGGGGGTGGATTGTGATGACCTTGTGGGCGGGTGTGCCGTGGGCGGGTGCAAGAGACACTGACAGGCTACCACACTGGCGAGCTACGGGTGCACAAGTCCCACATCGCCTGGGTAGAGGAAATGTGAAGTGCTTATATGTAAGTGTGTCATCTCTAATTGGTTTGAGGCCTTTTGGGGTGAAGTCTAAGAGCAAAACTGTGCGGGCTCAGGCCCAAAGCGGACAATATCATACCATGTGGGGGAATGGGTCGTTACAAATGGTATCAGAGCCTGGCCCAACCGGAAGTGTGCTGACGGGGTCGTCGGGCCTCCAAAGGGGTGGATTGTGATAACCTTGTGGGCGGGTGTGCCGTGGGCGGGTGCGAGAAACACTGTTAGGCTACCACACTGGCGAGTTACGGATGCACAAGTCCTACATCGCCTGGGTAGAGGAAAGGTGAAGTGCTTATATGTGGTGGTGTTATCTCCAATTGGTATGAAGCCTTTTGGGGTGAAGCCCAAAAGCAAAACCGTGCAGGCTCAAGCCCAAAGCGGACAATATCATACCATGTGGGGGAGTGGGTCGTTACAAAAAGTGCTAGGTTTAGACATAATGTAAATTCATTATAGAAATGAGAGATACATGAATAGCAAAGATGCTGAATTGATGTGTTGTTTTCGGCTGAGTAGGCAGGGTCTGGAAGTTAATCCTTAGGGCACTATTTATAGACTTCCTTGTACGCAGCAGCTGAGATGTAGCGACTTCAGCAACTTCCACTTGGCCTAGTCCGATGTTGTAAAGTGTCTTATGCTCTCGGCAGTTCCTTTTATTTCTGCCACCATTTTCTTCCTCCTCCTTTCTTGCTGTAGATTTCTTCTAAGGTTTCAACTTGAACCATGTTCCTTGTCTCTTCCATGAACTTATGTTGTCGGTAGTTTTAGAGTAGGTCTTCCACTAGTCTTCTCCATAAACTGACACATGCCCCATATCTTATTGTTCTCCTTTCTTTAAGCACGATTTTAATGGCCTTGTTATCACATTCTTCAATAACCACTTCAGTTAGTGGTAGTAGTTGTATGCAAGACCACCACTTTCAACTAATGTACTATCCACGTTCCCTTGGCTTTATGTAACCTCTTCCAGCTGGACTTCCTTCCTTTCATGGCATCGTGTCCAAAATTAACTACTTCTCCTCATCATGAGTGTGCATATATGTATGAATATATATACATCCACGATGCAATTCATCACCTATACTTCTTTTCTTTTACGACTTTAGATTCCACGACGCCATGAACTCCTAAATTTCAGCATTCTTTTTAACGTGGATTGGCGTCCATAATTCCTGTAGCTTCTCTTCTTAAAACTTCCCTTCCATATTCAGAATTTATGGCGTCGTGGCCCCTAAAATTATAGCAACTCCTTTATCCCATCGTGGGCTGTATAAAATATATATATATTTGGGAATATATTTATATTTCTGGGAATAACACCCCACTTCCTCGTTGCTTAATTTAGTCTGATGTAGTTGTTGAGAACCCCCTAGATTTTAGGAGAAAATCTAGTCCCACGTCCTGCTTAGTTAGATTTAAATGGAAAATATCCATTTTATAGGACTTCCCATAAAATCAACTCTAAAAGAATTAATCTACCGTAGCAAGTTCAATAGAACTCGCCACGTGTTAATAAACCATTAGTTGGTTGATCTTTGACATGGATATTCATATGATGTTGCACTCATGATAGTGACTCCATACCACCTTCCTATACTTTTTAGGACATTATGTCCATAGTTGGTAAGTCCTAATAGACTCGCCACTTTCTTTCAATTAACAATTCCCCGTGGTTTTAATATTCCAAAGGAAATTTGTCCATTAAATTGAACAAACTCGCCATGTACCTCTCCTCTATTGGTAGATTATGTCAATAATTCCATGTCGCACCTTCTTCTTTTGGATAATTAGAATATTAATCCAATATGGCAAGCTTGTTAAAACTCGCCACTTGTCATCTTTGAATTGAACAAAAATAATAGAGTAAACAACTAGTACCAAGAAGAGGCAAACAGGTGAGAGTCCAGGTATGATTCCTTTCAAGGGCATTAATTTCAGCAGCCATGGCTTGACGTCATTGGTGATGTTGAGAAGCTTGAGCATATGATGTGGGTTCAATCTCAATTGAAATGGCAGTGGTGTAAGCAAAATGAATCGAGGATAAAGCATCATAAGAAATATTATTTTCAAGAGGATATTGCAAGTTGGAACTCTGTGTATTAAGAGATGAAGAACGGTGTAGAGTAAATGAGGTGAGGTATCCAAGGAGCACTGATAGTCTTGGAGGTAAGCAGGGGGATTATGAGGACAGGTGGACTGACGATTTGGAACTAGAATAGTGACAGGAGGTACTGGGTTGGGTAATGGAGGGCTGGAAGTGGTTGGTGGTATGGGATTAGGAGTTGGAGTACTAATAATAGGGTTGGCAAGTGAGTCAGTGGCAGGAAGAGAAAGAATGGGGATTGCTAATGCTCAAATGGGAACACAGTCTCATGAAATGTAACATCCTGACTAGTAAAGACTTTGTGTGTTTCAAGATCATAAACTCGGTACCCTAGTTGAGCGAAAGGGTAACCAATGAAGATATATTTAAGGGCATAAGGAGAAAATTTATTTTTATCAGGAGACAAATTATGAGCATAACATAAACAACCAAAGACACGTAAGCGATCATACGATGGTAGAGAGGTGCTAAGTAATTCATGAGGGGTTTTGCCTGATAACATTGTTGGAATTTATATACCCTGGCATAGCGAATTCCTAATTGGATTAAAGTGACATATGTTTCTGATATATCTGAAATATTTATGATTTATATAATTGGTGAATTCAATGTATTGTGTATCGATTCATTATGGAATTGATAGTGTCCACTTGATTACAAGAGATATTTATATATGTATGTGATGGCAATCAA
>JAOTQH010190384.1:0-14675 GCA_025631255.1 Cornus kousa
TAACAAAATTTACCTACTGAAACATGAATGGTGATTGAATGATCTATAAGAGACGATTCACTAGGACACAGTGCAAATGTTAAAATGAGTATAAATTAGTTTTTGATCAGTAAAATAAGTATCGATTAAGATTCTACAAATATTATTAACCACATAATAATAAAAAAGTGGATGTGATTGAAAAAAGATGAATTTACATAAATCATCCTAAACTCTTATGAACAAGAAGTCAACTTCAACACATTAAATAGTATAAATCAGTCTCTCTTTTTTTAAGTCCATGATGCTGGTGCCCGGGTTTTAGAGCACCTAATAATTCACCACCGGGCACACATGCACTCCCCCAGCCAACATGTAAATTTAAGACATTCAGTGTTGGATTTCTGAGCCTATCTAATTAGCAGACAGATCAGAGGACATAGCCGAAGAAACATTGTATGTTCTAAGAATGTCTGGAGTCGAATTTCTGGCAGCCCTGGCTTCTAAAATCACCTTCTGCAATGAATAAGGAGAAAATATTAATTATATTAACAAAAACACAGAGAGAGAGAGAGAGGAGGAGGACCTCGTTTCCTTCGAGCATAAACTTAAAAAATTGCTCATCACAGCTTTCGACCATGTTGACCAAGTGCTTCAGATTCTCCACAGGCTTCCCATTGAAAGCCAACACCACCTACAGAACATACAAAAGATCCTTCAGTTTCAATGCATTTGTCGCATTTTATGTCACTGATGCTTCATTGAGATCAATTTCTTCTTACCTTACAGTTAACCATGTTTTCTACCCCGGCAGAAAGCACCTAACAAAAATTACCAATTAATTAGTTTACACTAAAAGATAAATGACGATTGAATGATCTGTAAGAGAGAGAGAGATACATTAGACAACACGACAAACTGATTAGAAGGAATTCGCTTGGGCCAATCCACATATTCAGGGTCCTCTCCACACTGGGACGCGAGCAAATGTTAAATTCAGTATCAATTAAGATTCTACAAATATTATTAACCTCACAACAATAAGATACAAAACCTCTGAGCCATTATGAAATGGTTTACAAGTCGACGTGAACACAAGTCCCCCAATGATATAATATGAAGGTCCGCCCGCATCAGCAGGAAGGGGTGGGTTACAAGTCGTGAGTTTAATGGTGACCTCTTCTACTTGAAAGTTGCGAAGAATTTTAAGCAATGCACAGTCGCCAACATAATATTCAGAAGAAATAAGGCATCTGAGATGTATGCGCTCTCCTGTGTCCCCAAATGGCACTGAAATTTCCAAATCAGAGTTAGGACAAATCTCTCAAATCATCCTGCATAACAATATTATGCTTCTCAAGGGTATTTGGTTGTATTTCTTGTCTAATAATAGAACTTGAGGCAGAAACATGGTGGAAGTCCATGATGAAAAGCAAGCAATAGAAACATAAGAAAAAGAAACTCGTGGGAACCTATGGAGACTACACTGAATTATTTATTTATTTAGTTTTTGGGCAAATGGACACCCTATCTTCATCTCCTCATCACAGCTCTAATTACATAGAGTAATGCGACCATGAGGTTGACCTCATGAAAGCTTTCATGAGCTCTCCTTTAAATTAGCACATTTTGGAATTTTTTATTAAAAAAAAAAAATGCAAACATTACATCATCACGTAGCCAAATAAAAAAATTTGTTCAAAGCCTCAAAGTAACATAATAGAAACTTATACAAGACGGTCAAAGATGATAGTTTAATTTTGTCAAATGAAGTCAAAAGAAAGAGAATATAAAAGTTTGATCGATTCATGTGATCTAATGTAAATGAATTTTGATATGAAATTTTGAAAGTATAATCTCCATACAATCCTCTTTTAAACGGTTAGATGCATGCCTCAATATATGTATATAATCGTGACAAAAGGACAACTACCATGAGGTCGACCTCATGATAGCATTACCACTGCACAACTATAACTGCTGAATACTATGTTAGGTTTGATGAGGGGAGTTTATACATGTATCATATAGTGCTTAATGCAAAGAAAAAAGGTTAAGATATAGCCAGAGAGAAGGCAAGAACTGAATGAAAATAGAAAACAAGAGATTAAATAAGATAGAAATATCACCTTGTTTTTAAACAGCAAAGCATGGGAAAATTCCCTTATCTTAGGCATTTAATATCTCAAAAGAACATCAAAGAAGACTCGAATGCGTGCTCAAAATCTCTTCAATGGAGATCTTAAGCAGCCAAATGCTACGTATTAAGACAATAGATGATATTCCAGATAGCAGCAAGACTTGGTCTTCATCTATTGTCTCAATACCACAGAATTCGGTCTGTCACCTTAAAGAGGTTGGAGGGACTAAGGGACCATAGTCTTAAGAAGTGATCTCGCTATTTATTGAAAAGCAATGTGGGATGATGTAGTTTCAAGGGCTTTACACAACTGTAGTTGCAGAAGCATGTATTTTAAGTTGCTGCACTAGTATAGTTCTACAATAATAAATCTTTCACTCTTTTGACAATTTTAATGCGTCAGAAAATAATCAAGATTTACTAGGGTTTCTTGGCTCTTCATGGCGTATTCTAAATTAAACATTATCAAATCATATTCAATGTAATGCACCTAAAAGGAACCCTTTCGGGGGATTTCGGGAAGGCCGGGTCCTGTTCAAATTTCGGATTTCTTTTTGAGCTCATTGGACATGAAAAAAGCATTCAAAGTGAGAGAGATTTGTTGACGGTTCAATCCACTAGTAGGGTTGAGTAACAATTCTTGGGACTTCAGTGGCATTTTCAACTATTCTAGGATTAAGTAAGATCAATTGTGAAACCAATCAACAGTAAAAATGCCATTTCATAGAGTTTGTAGGAGGCAATTATATTGATGCCTCTGATCTGCACCTAGACTTGTATGGCCTTAAAAGAAAACTTAAAGCATTGGAAACATCAATATTAATACTCAAAAGAGTCTTGATCCAAATAAACAAGGCCACTTTTGGAGTGAACTCAGAACCAGTCAAATTCCTAGGTCTACTAATGAACCTAATCAAAGTGAACAAATGGTTGGTGTATGTTTCAAAAGGGTAGGGAAAAAACATACGAGAATACAATTGACATGCATTTTACCTGATCCAAATGAAGTAAATCCCTGCAACTGATTTTCAAAAATCTTTCTTAAAATTTGGTTATTCAAAAGCAAGGTGGTAACAATGAAGGAATAAGAGTTTGTCTCATAGTAATTAATTGAGCTCGGGTAGATCCCCAGCCCAATCCAGCCCACTTTTAAGGCCCTTAATCTAAGCACACCATTAAAATATAATTGGAACTGAAAAGACATATCGACATCAAAACAAAATTTCAAAATTCCACATAAATGGAACTCAATTATGGAAAACCAATGAAGGCCTGCTCCTTCGTCAAGTTGGCAACCAAGCAGAAATTACAGGTTCTTTTAAACTCACTTATCTACAAAATACTTAACTGTGTCTCATTGGAGTCATTTAAGAGGCAAGTAAAGAAAAGTTGACAAACCAAAAATCAAGGACAGTTGGCACCCCAAAAGTATTTCACACACAGGAAGCAGAAAGAAAGAAAAGCAGATTGAAACATGAAAAATGATATTCTTACCTGTTCCGTCATTAGCAACGTCAATGCCCGCAAAGCTTAGGATAACATCATGCAGCTTCAAAACCTGATATTCTGGAGGAGCTGTGGGCTCAATCCTTGTAATAAGTACCCCCTGCTGGCCGCATCTCATCCCCATCATAATGCGTAGATCTTCACTTGACTTCATCCATTCAAGCGAGATCACGGGGAAACCTGGCAAGTGGAAAATGCCTGTAAGAAAACCGAAAGGAGCAAGCATGTCCAAAGGCCCCCAAAAAGAAAGGCATGAACCCTCACCGTAACACTCGAACATCTTAATTCATTAGCGGAAGAAATTGTCAACAACTGGCTACAAAGGCAAAGAAAGAATGATTTCTGAACCCCTAGCCCTACAACCTACACTAGACAGCTAGCAACCCCATGAGAAGACTCCAAATTCCACCTCAGCTGACAAAGCACAATAGGCACACACAACAATTACCAATTCATTTTGGTCCTAACTGATGCTTACCAATCCATTGTTTTGCAATTGTCATTCAAATACAAAATGAGAAATTATCATGGCACTCCTACAGAAAGGTAAATGTAAAAATTCATAGTCCATTTTCCATAAACAAATGCTGATTATAACTGTCATCACAAGACAATAAATAGGAGTAAAATGAACGACGAATGAGGGACTGTAAGTTTCCCAGTAACATAAAATCCCCAAACAGGACAAGGAATAGGGACAACTGAATCCCATTGCAAACAATAGCTCTCTCTAGGAGTGGAAGGACATGAGAGGAGAGAGGACATTTGGTAAGCACATGCTACAAGAGGGCGGTTACATAATTAAAGTACCACCAATGGTTACAAAATACTTCATGTACCTGTACATGCTCCATTACGCTCATAATCACAGAAAAAGTGTCGAAGAATTGGCGTTGGAATGACAGTAACACCATTCTTGGACTGAAATGCGATACCAATGCACCTGTCCTTGACATTGAAAACAGGGCTAGCACTACTTCCTCTGCTTATAGGTATTCTTACCTACAAAACATTTGGAAGACGAGATATCAATACAAATTTTCCTGCAGCTCTGCTCATTACTCAAAACTTTTCTTTTATAAAGTCCAACCGAATCTCAAGTCATTTAAGCAAGCTCAGTTTATAGGTTGGCTAGTTCTTTAGGTTAGGTTTCTATAGCTTGAAGGAAGAAAAAAAAAAAAAGAACCTTAAACATTCTGCATGGTCATCAGTCTTAATGCTGTACCTATACACTCATTAATCAAAACAAAAAGACAGGAGAAAGTTCTGCACAAAATGATAATGAAACTGGAGCATAAACAACTTCCAAAATAGGGTAGTTGAGGTAAAATTGAAAGCATGAAAACTCAGCTTAGAAGATTTCATAGTTCTTCAAACAAAATATCAGTTGTTTTTGTACATGTGCTATCATTGGGCTTTCTAAGTCTTTTAGTGTAAGAGAACCACCTAACACTATTGCCTCCAAACATTACTATAGAGGAAATTTGAGTTGTATAAAAGAACAACTATACTAACACATATGAGGCAAAATTTGGAAAAGGGTCAAGGTTAGCAGTTAAGACTTGTATCCTCATATCACTGTGAATGGTAAAGTGTCTAAAAATATATTATCATTAATATTGTTATTACTGCTACTACTACTTCATCAGCCCTCCAAAAAGAAAGGCAAAACAAATCGGCTCTAAGCTGAGTAACTGCAGAGTGCCTCAGCCCCAGCCCAATTTATTATGAGGTCAAACTTGGATATCAATTGGGTTGCAGTTAACTATTAAGAGACAGAGAGAGATACAGAGATCTTTCACATTCAATGTATCCTCAGTTTCAATGTCGTATTTATATGTTCATCTGCATTTTTTTATTTGATTTTATTTTTTTTGCAATTTACCGTATAACATCATATATATATATATGGAAAAACAAGTATATGTACAAGTATATTATTCACAGGACATAAATCATTTAGATTATAAGAATTAGTAAGCAAATGAAGCTAACATCTGGAGGAAACACATTCCCGAAATTTAATAACCTGCACGTGCAGTCCCATGAGTAAGCCTTTAGGATAAGGTAGCTCAACAATGTGTGATACAGATCCACGTGCCACACTAAGGCCTCTTGCGCAGTCTGCAACAATTACACTGTCCCCAAGAGAAGGCAAATCTCCAAAGTTTACAGGTGTTACTCCTTCCCGGAATTCATCATCGCTGACAGTCAGCAACGCTGTGGAATTCACAAAGGAAAAAAATGTGACTCCTAAACAAATAAATAAGGTATCAAATGAAATATAAATATGAAAATTAGTATGCACTATCAATACTTATTTCAGTGAACTAAAACTTTTGGAAGGATTTTATACCTTTGCAGATTTCCCAAAGGCCCAAATTTACTTAGGAAAAAAAAAAAAAAAAAACTTTTAAACATATAAAAATAAAAAAAAAAATTCAGAACATAAAAAGAAATCCTACTGACCAGCATTGCACTCAGCTCCAATTGCCAGAACTGTTGCAGAATACCTTCCACCAATGCTATGTTTCTCGAGGGTCACACTGATTTGGTTCTTAACAGCATCAGCACTTGTCAAAACCTTTCGCCCTTCAATAACGACACCACTACTTACTCGCCGGCGCTGTCTGACCATCCATGGGTGAGACAGATTTGGCTCGTTATATAAACAAATCACTCTTAGAACTGCAGGCATCACCATTGGGGATTTTACCACACAATCCAATCCGGGCAGTGGTTCTGGAAAAGATGTAAGCTTCAATTTTTTTTTCACCTTTTTCTGGTTACAAAGCTGCAAAAAGTATTGTGATTAAATTTTATGTCGTTGGTTTAATTCAAACAGCATTCCTAAGCATTTCAGATTGCTAATTAAATTAATTAAAATACATAACAAGCAAAAGCGCACACCTCCAATAATAAACTTATAAGGAGTTGTTGCTTGCAAGTAAAAGGAATTGCTCTAAATTAATATAAACAATCCTAGCTAATAGCATTGCAATAGGTTATAATAACATATTGAATTAAGTAAAACACAAAAAAAAATGCGGTGATATATGATAAACACATACATGCATCAAAAACAATATATTCAAAAACCAAAACATGACTAAAAACATAAGAAATCAAGGCATTACCGGTCTTCCATCTGGCGACATCTCCGGCCAGAGATCCTTTTCCATTCCGACAAGCAGATAAACCCTAGGGCTCTTTTTGGTAAGATGGAATAGTAGTAGAAAGTGACAGCAAAAGAAAATTAAGTTTACTGGCAAGCGCTAGGGTTCAATCCAAGAAAATAAAACAAAAAAAAATGTCACTTGAGGTATTCCAAAATATGATAACTTCCGATATAAAAATAATAATTATATAAAAAATAAATAAATAAAAAAGGGAAGTGAAGTTTATATGATAATTTTATAAGGAAATTGTAATTTTGCTATTTGAATAATATAAAATTTATTATAAAATAAAGGACAAATTTCATAAAACACCCAATACTTTCATTTTTTATCATAAAATTTCAATCTGTTTATAAAATTTCCTATACTTTTAAAAAGTGTTCACATTACCCCAATATTTGACCCGTTAATTAGGCTATAAAATGATAAATTTGACTTTATCATTTAATATTAAATTAAAAAATAAATTTTTTTTTTATTAAATTACAAAAACAACCTTAAATAGTCAGCATAGGCCCACCCGGGTCAACTCAGTTCCCTAAAAATTCGGTCTCAAACTCACTAAACCAACCATTATCTATGTGTGGTGGTCTCTGCAATGGTCACTTGGGGATTGTTGCAAAAAGGATCGCGGTTTAACTAGTGTTATATGTGTTCATTTCAACTAAAAATTCAAAGGACCCACGACTGGCGACCTCCATGAACACTCCAGTGAACGTTCAAGATTTATTCTCTCTCTCTAAAACTGGGTATTTAGAGAGAGAATAATTGTTTCACATACCCTCGGAGCTCTGCGAGGAGCCAACAATGGCGACAATATTGGGTGGCCTCTCTTCCCGTTCAAAACTCTCATTCCGATTCTCTTCTATGGAGTCGCTTGTGAGAATCCATCTCCAGCATTCCTTCGACACTCCTCTCTACAGGGTACTGATCACAACACACACACATAAATATAGGCACTCATGTATATATATATATTTGAGATCTGATTTGAAATCGTTAATCTTGCAGTTTAATATCACAAATCTCCGAGTTGGAACATTGGATTCTCTTCTATCTCTCAGCCATGATCTTCAAAAGTTGAAAATTTTCCAAACCCAATTATAGTTTTCGTTGTGATTTCGAGTCATTGTGAAGTGTAAGCACATATGGCACGAATTGGAAATCCTATTCACTCACTTTTTTCTGCTATAATGTGCAGCGGCGAGGACCCAACTGGTTGTTGGATCAAGTACCTATGGTGTGTTACAGCGACTCCACAATTGAAGTCTCGACCCTTGAAATAATAAGTTTTCTAGTCCCGTTTCGATGACGAATTCTCCTCCATCCTCGCAGATCAGTTTCTCTTCGTCGTAATCAGTTATCACCATCATCATGACGTACATTGCCATAACCAGTCATCATCATCTTCGACTCCAAGGCGTTGCTCAGTTCAGAGCCACTCTTAGCCGGAATCCTTGTTTGCCGTTTCGTCCGTTCTCGCGGTTCAGTCCCGTCGTCCTTCTCTGGTGTTTTCGTAGTCGCCGTCCAAGTCCGTCGTTGCTTCGTTGTTGTCGTCTACTGGCCCTAGGTTCCCGGTGTGCCATTCCAGCCACCTATCGTTGGTTCCCCTGTTTTTCCCTCTACCAGACCAGTCTACCGTTGCCATATATATCATATATATGTCAGTTTGTGTGTATATATATATATATATATACTTGTAAATTTATGAAAACTTTAGGGATATTGACAGTAGATGCCCTGTTTGAGAGAGAGAGGGGGGGTGAAGAGGAAGACAACTTGAAGAGTATTTTTGTAATTAAAAATAATAATTTTTAATTTTTAATTTAATATTAAATGATAAGATTAAATTTGTCACAGTTTAATTAACGGATACGAATAATAGGAGCAGTGTTCTAAACCACTTTTTAGAAGCATGTTGGGGTTTTTTTTGATAAAAAAATGAAAGAGTAATAAAGGATTTACGAAATTTGCACTAAAATAAAGGGTATTCCAAATTATGATAACTTTCGGAAAAAAAAGAAAGTGAAATTTATATGATAATTTTATAAGGAAATTACAATTTTTTGATTTAAATAATATAAAATTTATTATAAAATAAAGAATATTATTGTAATGTCATAAAATTTTAATAAAAATCGTTGCAAACAGCAACAACACCACCAAGTAGCAAGACATTCAATTCTTAGTTGTCAAATCAAGAATATTAGCTTGAGGATGAACAAGAGCCATATCTTGGTGAATGAGACCGCCGGAACAAGAGCCATATGATAATTTTATAAGGGAATTACAATTTTTTATTTGAATAATAAAAAATTTTGTATAAAATAAAAAGTATTATTGTAACTTCATAAAATTTTAATAAAAATTAAAAAATATATATGAAAAATTGAGTTGGTTCTTCCTGGTTGGAAACAAAGAGAGAGAAACGGTGTTGGTGTGGCCAACACAAAGTTGCACCTAATGTAAGCAGAAATTAATAGAAAAGCATGCAAAAATAATAATAATAATAATAGCAATAGAAAACACTTTAGAATTGGACAATGTCCTTTATTTTAGGGCATGTGGGTAAAGGTCATGGGCATGACAATTTGGGATATATAATATCTTTTCCTTTCGTCAAAATATATATCTATATATATATATATATTGATTTATTTATCCCACTGATTTTTCTTTTCCTAGAGAAAATTGTACCACTAGATTATTATGAACTTTTTATCTATATATAAAATGTGATTCAATAGAAGATACAGAATTATTGAATTGAAGAAGTGACACAATTATTTCGAGAATGCTACACCATTTTTTCTAGGTGTTGCATCCTCAAAATAAAATAGTGTTGTAACTTCAATTTAATACATTATGTATTTAATATCGTGACTTAATTATATTACACGTGTAAATGATACAATAGAGGATTTGATTCTATACCAAAGTTGTAGATTACTACTTCCTCTCTTTTTAAAGTAGTAGTCTTTTAAAGTAGAAGTCAAAAGATGAAGTATCCAAAGGTACAAAGTGAGTGTTTTAGGTATCTTGTCAAGGTTAAAATAAATGATAAAAAATGCATTTGAGGCCCTTGAGGGTGATGAAAAAAATAATAATAATAAAATAAAATAAAAAATATTGTTTGGAAATTGGGTAAATTTGGTAGACTAAGGATGGGACTCACTAATTTAACCAATTTGGACCCAAAGTTGGAGAATACCCTCTTAAAACACTTAATTTATCATTAGTCTCATCTTATATGCATTGAGCGATTATAAAAAATAAAAATAAAAATCATAAAAATGGTTTCAAAGAATTCGAACTCCCAAGGTGCTGAATGTCTGGAACATAACCTTATTAAAATATTATTTAAAAAAAAAAATAAACGATCAATAAATATGTTATTATTTATTTATCAGACTAAGGAACTCCTACTTTAGGTGGATCATAGGATGGTAATATTAAGTACGATGGCTCATCCACTCTTGAATTTGGAATGACTCTACTTTGTTTTCTACAATCTTCAATAAACAAACCGATGGTCCAAATTTTTAATCTTCAATAAATAAATGCATTAATGTTTAATTTTTTTTATTAATTTGAATATTGAGAATATTAATCAAGTCTTTAAGTAACAATCATGAGATAAAGTGATGTGATAGTCCTAAATCACATATTTGTTTTGTGGTGGCTGAATTTTAATTAATATCTTACTTTTTCTTTAATCGTGTTAGATATGATCCTACAAGCATTTTCTTTTCCACATTTTTCAATTTATTTTGCCATGCTTTTGTTTTTTCTGGTTTTTCTTGCTTACACCACACTTTTTTTAATTACGTGCATTGCAATAGTATTTTTAACCAATTACTAGAAGGACTATAATTTATTTTTTAAAAGACTTTATTTCAAATATATTTATTTTTTTTTTTTTTTTTTTTTTCTGTCATCGGCAAGAAATTCACATGTCCCCCACTTTGCTCATTTAAAAATTCAAATCTTCACCATTCACTTTGAGAGGTAGAAGTAATATCAAAAAAACACAAGACCCTTGGTATTTCAAATGTATTGACGAAGATGTCCATAACACTTATACGTGTGAATGTGTCTTATATTTGTGGATTTCTCTTCCAACACCTTTCTCTAGTTCTTCTTTTTCTCTCCATATTGTTATACAAACTCAAACCCTGTACTTCAATCCAACTTTTAAGAGACTTGGAGTGAGATTTTGCAAACACCATAGAAGATTGTGTGTGTATATATGTCGATGCAACCATTTTTAAGCCCAACCTAATTCAAAATAATGAAACCCACCAAAATAACTCCAGCCCATAACAAAATTTTCGTTTAATAAAAAATTAATTAACTTTTACAATCAAGCCAAAGTTCGTATCGGGTCAGACGAGGGCGCATGTGTGATAAATGATTTGGATCCAAACTTGTCTAGCTCCTCCCCTCATAATAATTTGTTAGTACTGATACTCTTAAAAAAATTTCCGAAAATATATCCGGATGAGGTAGAACAATGTCTATGAAATGCTCAATAGCTAATACAGTGATAAGCCATTTCCACCTACCTTTACTTGTGAGTTATCAGGCATTCAACTAAAAATTGAGAGAGAGAGAGAGAGTGAGAGACTAGAGAATTAAGGAAAAAAAAAATTGCAGCTATAAGAATGGTAGGCCTTTGGATTTGTACGGATAGGACTTAAATTCTCATTTACATGGAATTGCTCAGAAATAAAATGCTCCTTTTTTTCTTTTCTTTTTTAATCAGGGGAATTGGGGGAATTAGAAAATGAACAACTCATAGTTCAACTTTTCTATCACTTGAGCATAGATAAACAGAAATACTACAATCCTGCCTAACTATTTTGCTTTCACATTCACATTTATATTGGCACATAAAAAATGACAGTGCATCTACTATATTCATTTCATCTTTTACGTTACAATAATTTTATTGACCACACAAAACCAATAATGCATTGGACGCCATTGACTCTTCACATATATATTTTATTTGCAAAGATAATTATTCACACTAATTTAAGGACCACACAAGCCAGATGCTTTCTCACATTTTTCTCACATTTTTATGAAATCAGACTTTTCACTAAATTTGATGTAACATAATAATAATAATAGTAATATTTGGGTAAGTTTTGTTCTTTTTCTTAAAAAAAATTGAGATGTAAATAATTACTTTGCACTAAACATGAGTGGGAATTTTAAATAAAAAATGAAAACATATTGTAATAATTTTAAAAAATGATCAAGGAAATTTTAAAAAGTAATGTCACTTCTGGTAATAGGTTAACCTCAATAAGGGTTTAGGGGAAAATAAAATGTTGAGTTCTCATTTTAATAGAACAAATAAAAATAGTACTCCCTCCATCCCATAATACATGGGGTGTATTGGGAATTTAACTTTTTATGGTAGTAGGGTTTTAATAGTTTTTTATTGTATTCATAAGAGTGAATTTTCAAATATGCCCTTACTAAAGGACATAATAGTATTTCGTAATTAGTGCAATAATTTAGTTAGAAGGATAGTTTGGGAACGTTATAAAAAATGATATATTCAAATTTGGAATGGGACAACTATTTTGGGACATCCCAAAATGGAATGATGGACAACTATTTTGGGACGGAAGGAGTAAAACAAATGAAAAATCAGAATATGAACATTAAATATAGGAACATTAGCAACTAAATGTATTTTCTGAACTTGTAAAGAGTCTAAATTGAAATCCAAGTTGAGTATGCATAAATCGAATTCGAACAATCATGAACTCAGATGAAAATGACTCAAATAAGAGATTAAACATATTTAAAATCGTCAATATACAATTTCAATAAAGTTAATATTCAAAATATATATATATACACTTTAAAAAGAAAAGTCTAATATGACATCTGCAACACTATTCCTCAAGTCTAAGATGTCAATCTAGTTATTAAAAGAAATTTGGCATTCACATTCATATTGACACATCAAAAATGACAGTACACCTACTATATTCATTTCATCTTTTATGTTAAAATAATTTTATGAACCACGCAAAGCCAATAATACCTTAAAGGCCATTGACTCTTCACACATGTTTTTTTATTTACGAAGATAATTCACACTAATTTATGGACCACGCAAGCCAAATACTATCTCACATTTTTATGAAATCAGATTCTTCACTAAATTTGATGTATCATAATAATAATAATAATAATAATAATAAGTCATATACTTTAAAGAAGGTATGGAGTAGTTTGGTTCCTTCACATCATAGTTGTTTAATTGTCAGTCAAGCCTCACGGAGATCAACACATACGTTAAGGTTTTTGAGAGTTTAAAGCTTAAAAATCCTCGAGCAAAAGCTAAAATAAAGTAGTCTTTTCATAATTTGGTACTAAGCTAGTGAAATCTTCAATTTTGATAGTATTTCATAAAAATCGTTAAAATACACACACAGACACATATATAAATAAGTTCAATTCAATTTTAAAACATTAAAGTAAGATGTCAAGATGCCAATCAAGCTACTGCTAAAACCTTGTGACAAGATTGGAATGTTATAAAAATAATATTTTTTTTTTTTACTTTTGTTGATGATGGATTTTGTGCAACCCGGATCTGATCTGACTTCCTGCATAGAGAGAAGAAAAAGTCATCCTACAAACACCGGTGTGTTACCGGTGGGTAGGCTCTGACGAACAAGTCAGTATGTGGAGTAATCTCTTCAAAGAAATCAAGAAATTGAGTTAGGGTTTATTGCGTACCTCCCAACGTTGATTAGCCCACCTTCTTTATAGGGTTTCAGTCAGAATGTCACGTAGAGTTACCTTATCGTAATTTGGAAGTTTAATCCTCATCGTAATCTGTAATCCTTATCGTAATTTGTAGAGCCTATCTCAATCTGTAATCCTTATCGTAATCTGCAGAGCCTATCTCAATAGTGCGTAATTTAGCAATCTTCCCTTAATTATGGATATTTAAATTATACATCCATCAGTTGCCCCCCGTTTCGGAGGATTGCTTGTCAAACCACCAGAACGAAATTCCAAAACATTACATAATAATATATAGTTAGAATTGCAGAGTCTTGTCAAATAAAGGCAGCATGCCAGCCAGCAGAGCAACCGGTCAAATAACGGCAGCATGCCAGCAGGGGCAGCTTGCCAAATAAAGGCAGCATGCCAGCCAGCAGGGCAGCCTGCCAAATAAAGGTAGCATGCCATCCAGTAGAGCAGCCTGTCAAATAACGGCAGCATGCCAGCAGGGGCAGCATGCCAAATAAAGTCAGCATGTCAGCCAGCAAGGCAGCCTGCCAAATAATGGCAGCATGCCAACCAGCAGAGCAGTCTGCCAAATAACGGCAGCATGCCACCCAGCAGAGCAGCCTTCCAAATAACAATAGCATGCCAATAGGGCAGCCTGCCAAATAATGACAGCATGCCAACCAGTAGAGCAGCCTGCCAAATAACGGCAGCCTGCCAGCCAGCAGGGTAGCCTGCCAAATAACGACAGCATGCCAGGGCAGCCTGTCAAATAAAGGCAGCATGCCAGCCAGCAGGGCAGCCTTCTAAATAAAGGCAGCATGTCAGCCTGCCAAATAACGGCAGCATGCCAGCCAGCAGGGCAGTCTGCCAAATAAAGGCAGCATGCATGCCAGCAGGGCAGCCTGCCAAATGAACGCAGCATGCCAGCAGGGCAGCCTGCCAAATAAAGACAGCATGCCAACAGGGCAGCTTGCCAAAGAAAGGCAGCATGTGGTACTATGACTCTAACTGTATTCGCGAAGTGACAATATAAATCAGGCTAATGGGCAAGGCTCTGCAATTCTAACTATATATTATTATGTAATGTTTTGGAATTAACGTTC
>JAOTQH010190709.1:0-14671 GCA_025631255.1 Cornus kousa
CTTTTTGGTTCATCATGCTATTGCTCTAGGTTTACATACAACTACATTGATTTTAGTAAAAGGTGCTTTAGACGCACATGGTTCCAAGTTAATGCCAGATAAAAAGGATTTCGGTTATAGTTTTCCTTGCGACGGTCTGGGACGAGGCGGTACCTGTGATATTTCAGCTTGGTAGTGTTTCTTAAATTTCATGATTTAATGCATGAAATCCTTTTTGAAGTGCATAAATATGTTTTAGGAATGTTCCTAAATTAAAATCCTAATGCTACAGACTGGGCACTTTGATCGACAGATGCATCGAAGCCCGCTGATCATGCGTCAACTGATAATAATTGCAAAAATTAGTTTTCAAATAAAACTGAATCTCTTTTTAATCTAAATTATCTAATCTCTATAGGCTTCCAAGTACTATATAAAGACCTTATGTATTCAAAAAACCAATGCAAACTATGTTTAATTATCTCTAAGCATGCATAAAGTATATAAAGCATCCTTGAGTGAACTCTAGATTTTCTTTCATATATCATCATTACATTAGATGGTGTAGTATGTCTTCAGATGTTGATTAGTTAATTTGTTGTGCTAATGTGAACATAATAATAATAATAATTTCTCAGCTTGAAGCTAAAAAAGCATCCAGTCTTCATACAGCTTTATAATGGCAAACTGGATAACCTATTCCAGCCTCCTGATAATTGGCAAAACTTAACCATGCCCACCAATCTCATGATGGGCCAAGATAACGGTAGTGTGTTTTTGTCAGTTCCTAGGCATTAAATGAGATAACAATGAGATGAAACTTATGCTTACAAGTCCAAGGTAAAAGTGAAGCCATCCCAGGCTATGATATAGCAGCAGAAAATTTACAAGAGTATTACAAATCTAGGTAATTTTTATGAGAGAGAGGAATTCCTTACACTGCTGTCCATTACCAGCAGAATTTCTAGTGTGAGAAGTATTTTCCATGGTGGTTGATTGATCTCCATGTATGGTACTATAAGTCTCAATCCTTGCAGATTTTTGTGCCTGGATGAAGCTCCATTTTGAACTTCTGAGTGTAGCAGCTCACTGTCTGCTGGTCTAATTCATTATAGTGTTCCATCTTCTTCAAATGTTTCATATCCAGATCAAATAAAGATGCCTAGAAAATTATTAGAGAGATATCAATAACAGTGAGAAAAGACACTGCAATTAAGAAACTCAGCTTCAAAGTTAGAAATCTACTAATTTAATAACTTAACTTATAGCAGTCTTCTAGTGTTTTCTAGCACTTCTATATAGATGAACTACAGAGTAGACAAGGAAGACATAAGGAAATAAATGCCACCTTGTGTATGAACTTATCTTTTATGATAAATCACCAATTATATGAACAAGAAAGAGCATTTTTTGTTTTTTTTGGGTAAAGCAAGAAAGAGCATTTTAACTTCAGTATTTCAACAATTTTAAACACCGCCACCAAAATGCAAACAGTTCATTAGTTTCAAACATAAAATCATCTGCTTTAATTTTTTTTATTATTTCAAATGAGTTAAATTTAAGAACAGTAGGGGATTGTAAGATTACAAAGATCTTGATCGATTTTTGGTGACAATGACAAATTAATTCAATACAAAAGGCTTCCAAATTAATATAGCTGAGTAATTTCATTTCCATGTGATGCCCAAACACTTTCCCTTTTGTTTGATACCAACCACACACGTTGACTGTTTTTAGAATATGTAGAAGGGCAGTGTACCTTGTATTCAAAACCTTAATAGGTTGACTCTAAGAACGCAACACTGTATGGAGATCCATGACCTGTATCTTCCTGGGGTCTAAAGCTGATCATCATACTCAAGTCCTTCGCAGTGGAAGCTATCAAGTAGTTCCTCACGATCTTCAAGCTTTCATCTAAAGAAATTAGAGTGCAAAGAGGTATATCTACCTGATAGTTTGTCGTCACATGAATCCTTACATATCATACAAGGCTGAGAGATGATGTCACAATACGCATGAATTGCACCTTCTATATCAAAAGTATCAAGTTTCTGGACTTCAAGGACCCGATCTAATAAGCTTGATTTAATAACTGCCTCAGTAACAAGCTGCAGAAAGTTTGTTGTATACAGCCCATCATCTGCCTGAATGACATATTTGAGTACATCTTCAAATGCTTTGCCAGTCATACAACTAGTACTGTCCATGCCACCACCTAAGCCCCCAAATACGAGGGCACCGTTCAAGAATACACGGATATTGTTCCGAGGGGTAACAAAGAGAGCCATAATTGCTTTATGCACTCTGTCCTTGGATCCAGAAAACATATCCAGAGGATCATATTTGCTTATTTCTGATACCTGAGCCAGTTTGAAGCATGTTTGAGCGAAAATCAAACTTCAGCAACAAAATTAATGCTAAAAGTGGAATGTTTGGTTTATAAAGATTATGTTGAACTTTTATATGACATTAAAGAAATTTTTTTTTTCTTTTTGATAAGTAAAGTAGAATAGAAAACGCTAAAAAGGGAAACGCGTCCCTAGAATACACAGAGGCTAAAACCAAAGCCAAAAGAGGGATCCTAAGGCCCAAAGGCCAAGAAATCAACAATCTCCTCTATAGATTTACAATATATGCCCAAACCCAAACTGAAAATGAAGCTAATAATACAAAATTTCAAAGTTCCTATGGGAGAGACCTCCTCAACAAAAGATCTGTTATTTTGCTCCTTCTAAATGCACCACCAAACATTCAGAGTAGCTACCCTCCAAAAAAGGTGAGTGTGAGAACCTACCCCACACCCTCTCCAAGAGTCAATCAACCCTCTCGCCGTCTGGGGCATAACCCACTGCACTCCAAACAAGCTAAAGATTAAACTCCAGTAGTCATGAGCCACAGGGCAATGTAACAAGTGATCCACTGACTCACCGTCCTTTGTTGCACATGCAACACCAATTAACTGTAACGTGCCTTCTCCTTCTGAGGTTATCAAGTGTCAAAAATTTTGCCCCAAGCTGCAGTTCAAACAAAAAAACCACTTTGAGGGGAGCCTACAAACACTACACCATCTTCCAAAGGGAAATCAGTCCCTCAAAAACCCGAGAGGCAACAGAAAAAGTACCGAACCTTAAATCTGCCTTGAATAGATGGCACCCAATAGAGGGAATTTAGGCCACCACCATCCAGCATCTTTCTATACAACAGATCAAGAAAGTCAGAAACATTGTCAAATTCCAAATCATGAAAATGTCATCGAAAACACACATCCCAAGTAATCCTTCCGCTATCAAGCCGATAACAGTCAACTACCCAAGCATGTTTGTCTACAACAATCCTAAAGAGCCTAGGGAACGAACAAGCAAATGGATGCTCCCCACACCAAATGTCCTCCCAAAATTGAGTCTCCCTACCATCTCAAACTTTGAATTTGATGTTTTTAAAAACTCATCCTAGCCCTTCTGAATGAACTTCCAAACCCCAACACCACCAGGTGATCTAACCACATGGGAGCACCACCCAACTCTCTCCTCCCCAAAGCAGCAAGAGATGACCCTCCTACATAATCAATGTCACTCCCCTCTAAATCTCCAATGCCACTTCCCTAGGAGAGCCTTATTTAAAGGAATCACCCTCCTGATACCCAAACCACCCAACTGGATAGGCCTGCACACTTGCTCCCAACGAATAAGATGGTACTTAAACTCATTCCCCACCCGCCCCAAAGGAAGTTCCGTTGAAGCCTTTCAATCCTTTCAGCCACGGTGGCTGGGATCTGAAAAAGTGAGAGAAAGTAAGTGGAAAGACTCGCCAATGTGCTCTTCATAAGGGTGACCTTCCCGCCCTTCGAAAGATATTGCTTCTTCCACCCATCAAGTCTCTTCTTAAACCTCTCAACCATAGGGTCCCATCCCCTCACCCTTCTCGATGGTGAACCCAAAGGCAAGCCTAAATAAGAAATGGGGAAAGAGGAGATCCCACACCCAAGTACTCTTACAAGCTCAGCAATGTTATGCACCTCCCCCACGGGGACTAACGAACACTTCCCTACGTTCACTTTTAGACCCAATATAGCCTGAAAGCAAACTAAAACACATCTCAAATATCTCATCTAGGACACATCTGCATCACAGAAGACTACTGTATCATCTGCAAATAACAAATGGGAAACCTCTATCTGATGATGTGAGTCTCTACCCACTTTGAAGCCCCTAATGAATCTAAAATCCATTGCCCTCGTCATCAATCTGCTAAAAGCCAACATAACAATAATGAACAAAAAAAGGAGAAAAAAGGGTCCTCTTGTCTCAAACCCCGAGAACTGTCAAAGAAGCTAGACGAAGCCCCATTCACCAACACCGAGGAATCTCACTAACGACATGCAAAACTCAATCCACCTCCTCCATTTCACCCCAAAACCTAGCCTCTCCATCACATAAAGCAGAAAACTCCAACTAACATGGTTGTCAGCTTTCTTAATATTAACCTTACAAAGAACTCCCGGAACACCACTACTCAACCTAGAGTCCACACACTCACTAGCAATAAAGGTTGAATTCAGGATCTGCCAACCCCCAATGAAAGCATTTTAAGATTCCGAAATAACTCCATCTAAAACATCCCTCAACCTCGAGGCAAGGACTTTAGCTATCAGCTTGTACAAACACCCCACCAAGGTTATAGGTCTAAAATCCTTCACATCAGCGGCTCCACCTTTCTTGGGAATGAGAGCAATAAAAGTAGTATTCAAAGATTTCTCGAACCGCCCAAAAGAATAAAACTCCTGGAATGTCCCCATCACCTTATCCTGACCACTTCCCAACTCTCCAATAGGAACCTCATAGTGAAACCATCCGAACCCAGGGACTTATTGCCATTACAACTCTTCAGCGCCTTCAGAACTTCCTCTTCGGAGAAAAGAACCTCCAGACCCTCCCTATCCATATTTGAAATTAAGTCAAAAAGCAAGCCACCAAGTCTAGGTCTCCAATTGTATGTCTTAGTGTAGTGTATAGTCTCTGATAGTACGAGACAATCCCTATGCACACCTCCTGTTTACATAGATCCACACCATCAACATAAATCCGCCCAGTATGATTACCCCTCCTGTGAGCATTAGCCAACCTATGAAAGAATTTTGTATTGCGGTCACCCTTTTGGAGCCATAACGCCTGTTACTTTTAACGCCATGACATCTCCTCCAAAGTAGCAATCTCTGCAAACTCTGCTTGACACTCCGCCCTCCACCTCCTCTGAGCTTCGACAATACCACCCAAACCTTCCAACCTATCGATCTCTGCAAGGGCTCTATTCTTTCTTCACTCTAGATTCTCAAACACCTCCTTATCCACCTTTTAATCTTAGCCTTCAAGAACCAAAGCTTTCCGGCCAAAATAAAGCTCGAAGTGCCCACCACTGAAGCCTCCTCCCACTAAAAATGGACTTTCCCCTAGAAGTCCTCTACCCTAAGCCACGTGTTCTCAAAACCAAAGGGAGTGCACCGGGAACTCATCCCTCCACAATCCAAAACCAACAGAATATGATTTGACGCTAATCTGGCTAAAGCTACCTATACCACATCCGAAAACTGCTCCTTCAAATCCCCAGAAACCAAGAATCTATCCAGCCAAGAAAGTGTGCCATCCTCCCTGCTACTAGCCCAAGTGAAACATACGCCCTCCATTGGCAAATCAATAAGGTGATGGTCATCAATAAAGTCCGAAATCTACTCCATAGCTAAAGACCACCTTCCTCCTAAAGATCTCTCCGGCAGGGATCTCACCATGTTAAAGTCCCCACTAACACACCATGGAAGGGCCCATAGACCCCTCACAACGCCGAGCTCGTGCCATAGAACGTGTCTCTCCCCATCCTCCACCGGGGGCCATACACACTGGAGAAAAGTCCACCTAAAACCATCCTCCTCCATAACAAAAGCACAGGAAATAAAGAATCTTCCCCTCCAAACATCCATCCACCCTTGACACCCATCTCTTATCCCACATGACAAGGATACCCCCTGAAGTCCCAACAGCCTCCAAAGTTTCCCACTCAACACATATCCCGCCCCAAAGGCTCTTTACTACCTTATCCGATAACGAAGCAATCTTTGTCTCCTGCAAATAAACCACATGTGCCCCCTACTTCCTCACCGCCACCTTCACCACCTTCCTCTTATCCGAGTCATTAAGACCACATACATTCCACGAAACGATTCAAAACTTCATAAGAAAACAATGGTGCTCCCCTCCCTTTTACTTCTTCCTCTACCCTTCCCCTCACCACCCCCTCCTTTCCCTCATAATTAACATAGCAAATGAGATTCCATACCTCCCTCTCCCTTCTCCAAGCAGAAGAACTCTTTTTAGAACTTCTCCTACCCCTATTTGTTTCCTTCTTCAACCCCACATCCCTCCCTCCACCGTCTCCTTAAGGATCATCAAAGTTTGTTCCTCCTTTCTTTCAGAAGAGGCCCAATAACTCACTTCTCGGCCCAATATTATCCATGACCCATTCCTTCCCTTGATCACTGAAGCACTGTTTAACAATTACCCCCCCGGGTCCCTTCCGAAGGCATCATAGCTAGAGGCTCAACAAAACCCAAATCAAAAGAATCTGCCCCATCCCATGTTAAGGCGTCAAAAGGCCATTCCTGCTGCTCCGACCTCACACTGCCTTCATCCTATCCTAACCCCTGCTCAGAATCATCACAAGACAACCAATCAATAAAACTGCTCCTACCCCCCACCAGATTGTCAACCTAAGATTCCAGGCCAATACACACCTTCTCGCCTACCTGTAGTCTATATTTTCTCAGTTCTTGCAACACCACCACTGCTGACTTATCATTAAGGGTGATGCAAATGTCCCCCACCAACACAAACATTAGTCTTCTCATTACATACATCTTTTCTAATAGTTGGTGAGCTCGGTTCAGTCCTCCCAGCAGTTCAGAAAGTGGGAGACGGGCCCTCCTTCCTTCTACTCTGATTTGCAATTGTAGAAAACGGCCCCCACAAGAAAATGATGGAGCAGAGTGAGAGAAAGAAGACCTACCCGCAATGGAACCATCAACAACAACCTCTTTCGCACACCATTTTTTTAACTACTTGGGACCATTTACGGTGACTGGGTCAGGGGTGACAACGAAGAGCATTAGAATTCAGATTAGCTACAGACGGTTCATGTATCTTTTGAACCTATCTTGAGTTGGAGTCATTTTTAAATGGGCCTAGTCTAGGCTCACCCCTTGTTTGACCCAACCCATCAAAACAATCAGAAGTTTCTTTAGCAACCTGAAGTGGCCCAAAGCTGTTCGTGTTTGTCCAATCCAGCCCAGAGTAGATATTCATATCACCAGTCTCCTTTAGACGTGGCCCGCGAGTGTTAGGCCTAACCTTAGGGCCCTTGGAGGAAAGGCCCAATAAATGACTAGTTGGTGGAGACCCATTTCTACTGTAGTTGTCGTGTCGTGTCATTTTAAATAAAGGCCCATGAAAACCAGACCCAACGTTGCCTCCATTGTCGGAGGAGCTATTACAGAAAGCGAAACTCTAAAAGCAATCCATTCATCCTCCACAAGCACAAAATCTGGGACAAATCCACCATCTTTGACCACAACAACAAACTTCTCTGGATCGATCCTCTCATCCTTCTCTATCCCACCAAAACCCCCACACTTCTCACTAATACCTTTTGCCAGAGAATCGCACCAAAGATGCAAGGGAAGGTCGTAAACCAAGATCCAGCAGAAACCCTCCTCCTTCAGCACACTAGTACATCCTTCTCTGTACCCCCAGTTGTCAAGCATGAGAAAGGCTTCTCCCAACTCCCTTTGTCCATACTCCAAAATCCTCTTTTCTGCCTGTAGATATGGAATGCAGAACAAGATCAAGGAGTCCGGCAACGCAAAAACCTCAACCCCAACCTCCACCTTCCAGCTCGATGAGGCCTAATCAGAAATCTTAGCAATACAACCTACCTCTTTATCAAACCGACCCCCAATTCCCTAAAATACATACAAATACACATACATACATATATATATGTGTGTGTGCATGTAGCTTTGCCATAAGCAAAAATAGTAGGGGAGGAGAACATTACCTCTTTTTGGATGCATTTTAAATCGTGATATATTGTTTTTAACTGCATTTCCTTCTGCTATGAAACTTGAAATTGGAAGAAATCCACATTGGGCTGTGCTTTATGGAAACAACAATGAGAATGGGAACGAAAGAAACAAGTAACATAATTATAGTTATACATTAACTATTCCTAGAAGAACAAACATTAACAACACTCTGAAGAGAAAAAAAGAAACAAACACATCAGTTAAGGTGAAGCACCTTTATCTCAACTGATATGTAGAATTGCCCTTCACGATTACCTGAAGTAAAGAAAGTAATAATATATTATGACACAACTCTTAAACAGATTGTTTAAGAATATGAACTAGTTTTCAATCATAATATTACATGATAGAAATCCCTTGGTTTATAGTAAAACTAATTACGTTCTATATTTGTTACTGAACATTTCAAAAAATAAAAAAATAAAAAACAAATCGATGATCGTGTGCAGAAATTTCCCCATAAAATACATAGCTTTGCTTCTTCCTAACTCATATCATATAAGGATCAATGACTAACTAAGTCACACCATGAGAATCACGCAAGACTTTTTCAACAACTCAATAAGGGTATTCTGTCCTACATAAGCCCATATCTTCAAATTTTTCGTAAGTTATTGTCTTTTCAACCTTAACCAAAATCTTCTACCATCTTTTCACAAGGGTCCGTTTGGTTAGACAGAAATGTTTGATAGAAAGTGAAAGTGAAAGTGAAAGTGAAAGAAGTGAAGGGAAGGAAAAGAAAATCAAGTTTCCATCAAGCATTTGGTTAGCAAGAAATTTTTTCAAGAAAGTGGCGAGAAAATATTGCTTTGTGAGTTTGGAAAGCATGAAAGTGAAAAAAAAAGTGATTGTAATCACCAAAAACTACCCAGATTACTTTGTGCTCTTTTGAGACACTATCCTATCTCCTGAATTTTGAACAAAATTGAAATTTCAAGTTCAAGGATGAAACACTGAACATTATATTATTTGTCTTCTAATGTTTAATAGTTGCAGTTAATAATAATAATAATAATAATAATAATAATAATAAATTTCGCTCGGAAAAATCTTGAGGATAAAATGTTGAAGTTAATATATATATTTTTTGTCAAAGAAAAAAGAAAAGACAAAAGTTAAGTCTAAACGAAATAAAATACTTAGAACTAAATTATTTTGGTACATATAATATACTATTCCTAAAGTCGAGAGAAGTTTATGTATAAAAAAGTGCAAGTATAAATTAAATTATAATTTCAAAACTCGCATACATAGAGAAGAAATCAACGAACACTAACACTAGTTTTTCACCCAACACTCTGCTCATAAATACTTAGATTTATATATAGATATATATAAGCATGTATGTATATATCACTCTCAATCATTATTAATTATGGAAGGAAAAAAAAAATTAATGTTGTACGCACATATAAAAATATAGACAATTAAATTAGTATTACATGATCATATAAGCCATTTACAAAACAAGGAAACTCACCTATTCGTCAAGTCTGTGGAGAAAGTGAAGGAGGGTGACATGAGCATAACAAGAAACTAAGATATGAAGGCACCAATTTTGCGGGAAAGTAAAATTTCCCTGTGTTTTATGCAAGAAGCATTTTGAGGAAAATTATGCAGTTGCAATAATTTTAATGAAAGAATTTTCTCTTTCACTCTAACCAAACTCATAACAAATTTAATTATTTTCTATTTCTTTTCCTTTCTATCCACTTCATCCTAGCCAAACAAACCCTAAATGACTCCGATGATGCTCAAAAGGTGCTTTATCTTTGAGTTCCTCACGCTTCTTAGAGCAGTCCCATATAGAGAAGACTAAGGCTGCATATGAAGTTGTGGTTATCCGCAAACAACTCAAGCTCAGTTTGTTAAAAGCTTGGCTTAAGCTCATTTTATAAGCTTGTTTGATAAACAAGCCAAGCACAAACAGTGTTGAGCTTAGCTCATTATGTTTTGTGAACAACTATGTAGCATAGACACAGACACGATACGACACTGATACGTTGACAAGTCAAATTTTAAAAAAGTACGACACAGTTACGGCGTGAACACGACTATATAATAATATAAATTTTTATTATTATACATATATTCAGTAATAGTATAATAAAACTTTATATCATTATTAATTTCTATACTAAGAGTTACTCTGAAATAAATTAGAAAATGAAATTATGTCATTATTGTAATAATTTTTATATCATATATACCATTATTTCACTACTTTGTCATGATAGTATTGATGTAATAAAATTAATTTTTATTTATGGACACGTATATGAAGTGTCAGACATGTATCGAAGGAGTGTCGGTGTCCGACACCGGTACGACATGGGTACGGCTCAAGTGTCCAGGCTTCCTAGGTGAACAAAGACATAAATTCAAATTTTTGAAGGTCCATGTATATCTGTTTTTAACTTAAGTCTAGCCAAAACAAAATTTTAAAAATTTAGTCCAAGTCCATTTATAATTCAGAACTAAGCCCCTACCTCATATATATTTATAAACCCTAACTGGAAAAACCTCTCTCCAACCCGCTGTTCCTTATTGTTCAGCGAACTCATTGCCTCTTCTCTTTCGGCCATCACCTTTGCAGCAAACTCATACCTCTTTTTCTCTCTGCAATTTTCCCCTTCATGATCGAATAGAAATATATGGCTTGTTGCCACAGCGGCATCACAATGGAGATCCAAGGACAATTGAAGAACGAGATCTCATCTGCAACTCCACTGTGGCATTACGATAGAGGTCTAGGAGACATTATATTTATAAACCCTAACTGGAAAAACCTCTCTCCAACCTGCTGTTCCCTATTATTTAGCGAACTCATTGCCTCTTCTCTTTCGGCCATCACCTTTGCAGCAAACTCCTGCCTCTTTTTCTCTCTGCAGTTTTCCCCTTCATGATCGAATAGAAATATATGGCTTGTCGCCACAGCGGCATCACAATGGAGATCCAAGGACAATTGAAGAACAAAATCTCATCTGCAACTCCACTGTGGCTTTACAATAGAGGTCCAGGAGACATAGAATGACGATCACCAGCGATTTCCTCTAGGTTTATATTTATAGGTTTTTAGTTTTATTTGTATAAACTTGTTTGCATCTTTGATACATATATTTATATATTTATATTCTGTACAAACAAGCTTTGAGATGAGCCCGGGCTTGCGAGAATACTGCCAACCCGAGTTCAAACATAGCTACTCCAAGCTCACTCAAACACGAGCCAAGCTCAAACACCTCTCTCATCTTGGCGAGTCAAGCCCAAACACCTTTGTTAATCTCTGGTTTTCAACCTAAGGGTATTTGGGTAATTTTGATGATACCAAACCAATTATTGTAGGTATTTAATATTGCTCTTGAGTTTATTTCAACAGGATCCTTATTTAAATCAAGAACTGAAGATTATGGCAAAGCTTAAAGATGAAATCTTGAAACTCAAAAAGACATTGAAGTAAAAAATGTAGACATCGACCCAAACCTTTAAGAAATTGAAGAACAAAGAATTGGGTTATGTTAAAATTAGGGTTCAAAGAAAGGAGAAAAAGATGAAGATATTGTTTGGGAATTTTTCGTGAGGGAGAAAAACTCAAAACTCTTCTCACTCCAATATGTTTTCTATACATAAATATATATACACATACACGAGTACAAAAATAATGGAAAAACCAAAATACCTTGTGGGGTAAAGTATTACAAGTGTAACCTAATATAGTTATTCAAACACTTCCTCTCAAATTGGAGAATATATATCATATAATCCCAACTGGGAGCAAATAGCCTTCAACCGATTATGACCGAGAGCCTTAGTGAACAAATCAGTCACAATTGATCCTCAGACTTCACAAATGAAGTAGAAATGTCCCACTCAATAATTTATCACGAATGAAGTGACAATCAACTTCAATATACTTAGTCCTTTCGTAGAACACTGGATTAAAGGCAATATGAATAGCTATTCGATTGTCACAAAAAAGGGGAATAAGAATTTGAACACCCAGGCTAAGTTCTTTGAGGAAATGTTGTCGCCATGTCAGCTCACTAGATGTATGAGCCAAGCCTTGTACTCAACTTCAGCACTAGACAGTGCTACAAGTTTTTGCTTCTTACTCTTCCATGTAACTAGATTACCTCCCAAGAAGGTGCAGTATCCTATAGTAGATCTTTTATCTTAGGGCAAACTAGCTCAATTAGCATCTGTAAACCCTTCCACCCTAAGAAGCATGGAAATGGATACGGTACATGGATAGACACGACATGGATATGGTGATACGGCAAATCTAAAAAAATTAGGACACGGACACAGTGGGGACACAACAAATAATAAATATATATTTTATATATATGATGTTGTACTTTAAGAAATTAAGAGTAATATTCGTTGTTACAACCTCATAATGAAAAAAAAAAAATTTGTGTTTTGCTGGGGAAAATAAATAAATAAATAACAAAGAAACAAAGTGGATTAGGGTTTTGTTAGAATAAGAATTAGGCCTTAGTTAAAAATAAAGGTAAGAATCCATAGAATAGCAAAACGTTCATGGGGAACAGAGGAAAAAGGAAAAAGAAACATAAAAAGAAATTTATTATGAAAGTAAAAAAAGAAGTATCTAGGATTTGTGAAGAACAAGAAGAAGAAAGAAAAGAGGACGAAGAAGAAAAGAGAAAAGGGAATAGAGAGATATAGAGACCATCCACCGGTAGTGAAGCTTGGTTGGTGGGAGAACAAGAAGTGAAGCTTGGTTGGTGGGAGAACAAGAGAGTGAAAGATGGTTGTGCAAGAGTTCAAACCTTGAACTAAAAGTATAAGGATAAATATCTAATTGTCTTATAAAACAACAAATTTTAAGTAATTATGTAATTAACATCATATTGCGGAAAGTAATTAAACAACACCTAATATTTATACTTCAACTTACCATTGTTTCTAAAACTTTCTTAAAATTCTCAAGAATGGGACACTTGTCGGACACGTAATGGATACGAGTCGGACATGTGTCCAAGGTGTGTCCGGATATTCAAGAAAATATAAAATATTCAAACACGTTTTTTTGGCATGTCCAACATGTGTCGAGGTGTGTCCGGTGCGTGTCGGTGTCCGACATGGATTCTTTGCCTTTTTAGGCATGGTCGTGCTTCCTAGCTTCCACCATAAGGTACCAATTGGATTTACACAACAGTCACAACCACCCTAGACCCAGAGCTCGCTTGAGATAATGGATAATTCGAATAATTGTGAGGAAAATGGAGTTTTTCAAAATCTTTTTGAGCGCTTTTCATATATGGACCTTGATTCATGTGTAGAGACAAGTTTCATGCAAGAAGGAGATGATGTTCAACATACATAGAGTTAGAATACTCACATCAAAGGCATTAGTAAGCCTCAAATCTCTCCTCTAAATTGAATATTCTCACTTACTAAAGATCCATTGAGCTAGATCCTTCTTCCTTATACCTCCATCTTGAAGATGATGATATTGCCTTTATGATTCACCCATATGCCTCCATGAAAGACCTTAGTAGCTAAGCTTGTGGGAACTTCTTAGCGATGAGAACATTAAACCCTAATTTTGTAGAGAGAGTATATTCTTCACGCACAAATAGTGCTTCAAAGCTTAGTAATAATACATGACGACCATGTATATATATAGTCACATGGGTTGGAAATAACAATTCTCAATCTCTACAAATAAAAGTGATAACTCCAATCTCATGGACCTCCAATATCAAGTTGGGCTATAGTTGAAAATCATTTGGGCTTACTATTTTCTTGACTCAAATGAATTAATAATTGACCTGGTTCAACCACCATGCATCCAATTCAATTAATTCATAAATTAATTTCTACTCCACTAAAAGAAATTAACTGACCTCCAATCAAATAGTAAATAACCACCAAGTCAATGTTGCACTTTGACCCCTCTATGCATAATTAGCTATCGGATAATAAAGCCTTCAATTCGACCGCATAATTAATATATTTATTTTGATTTCTTGATTATTTTTCAGCTTGATCACAATAAAACATTTGTTTGACAAAAAAAATAATTTAGTAAATAAATACATAAAACATTTTGTCTAAAACACAAAGGGCTTCGAATTTACTTTGTAATACAAAATAAATACAAGTAGCACCGATGCAAATATAGAGAATATAACACTCTAACTATTAATTAGATAATTACCCAAAGTGTCGGTCAAAGGATCCCGAAGATTTCACCAAATAAATTAATGTAATTATTAATTAATAAAAGAGTTTATAGCTCTCTCATGTTTGAGAGTCAAATACCATGACAGTGAGGGGAAGCAATTGCATAGAATAGCTCTTGCAATTTATCTCAACCCATCACAAGTCCGGTTAATATCTTAGTTAATTAAGAGTCCATCCTTAATTACCAGCTACTGTTCAAAATTAAAAGAGAGAGAGAGAGAGCAAAAGCATATTCAAAACTGTTGCCCAAGAATTGACTCTAGAGGGGGGGTGTATAGAGTCAATGGCCAATTTTCGCAATTTATAGATTTACAATTTCTAATCAACTACTTAAGCAATTATGCAATATTC
>JAOTQH010190818.1:0-14666 GCA_025631255.1 Cornus kousa
CTTTTACACTGTACAATGGATCAATTCCAACTGTTTGTTGACGAGAGACAAAGCAAGGTAAATAAATAGAGTAAATTTGCCGAAGAATCCTAAAGTATCAGTTTCAGTTTCACATAGAATGAGAAAATTGAGTGTGTGGACCATCAAGTGGGTGGGGTTGAGAGAATGAGTAGTAGAGAATGATCCTTCGAGTTTAATGACCGGGGCCAAATTCATCATTTCATATTGAGTTATTTTATCATTAGGAAAGAGTTATCATATCGAAGGGCAAAAGTGTAATTTTATAAAATAAATAAATAAAGTAATGGCTGTTAGGATCATAACTCTAAGTCTGTAACGGAGGTCTCAGTTTATGTCTTCACAAAATCTGCACCTGCTTGTAAATTAAGCATTACCTGGCAGTGTCACTGTAATTTACCTTAAAATAGATGTGCTGAAATGTAAGTGAGTTTATTTTTTCTTCAAAATTTTCCACTTGCTGACATCTAGGGTATGTTTTCCATGATGAGGCAAAAGCAGCATAAGCAAGGATTGATCAGGACAAACAAATATTGCCTTCAATATATTTCAACTTCAAATTGTAAATGGGAAAAAATAAGGCAATAGGTAGTATCACAAGTGTTCTTAATGATCTATTAAGGGGTAAACATTGTTCTATGAATTCCTCTCCCACTTCCAAATATGTTATCCACTCTAATATCATAAAAGTATAGGGGAAAATGGAAAGAGAGGGGGGGAGATGGGATCGAATTCCTCATATACTTTGCGAGATGAATCAAGTACTTGAACAAGGTGGAAAAATCTAAAACAGCATTTTGTGGAAATTATCCTGTTTAGTTCAGTTTTCTAAAGCCAATTCTCAAGAACGCATAAAACAGAAAATCGTTTTTGTTGATTTTGTTGATAAATAAATAAAAGATTGAAGAGAGAAATTAAGAATGAAACAACACAAGGATATACGAGGTTCGGCCACTGCGGCCTACATCCACATCACACAAAGCCCAAAGGGATATACATCACTTTTATTATAGTCTCCCTTAGTTTTGTTTACAATGACCACCTATATTTATAGGTGAAAGAATACGAGTGATAAATATTGAAAATACATTGATGGAGGATTCCTAAAATCAATCACATAAATCACTCCTATCAGTAGTAAATCAAGGCTTAAATCACTCCTATCATGATATTCTCCCAACAGTTTTCAAAGAATTACAAGTACTGTTCTCTAAAAACATGTCTTTTTTTAACTAAGTTTTAGGAAACAGTTTACAGAATACTATCAATCAACAAGCATTTGTACTATTTTCTAATTTCAGTTCTCAGAAAACACAACACAGAACTAAACAGGCACATATATATCTTCTCTTATTTGGTATGTCCTGACAATTTCAATACAAAGTTTGAGCACAAAACAAAACAGACCCATTTGCCATTCATCTAATAAGGTAAATTCTATACCATCATGAATCACATAAGCTGCAACCATGCAAATTGTGTTTGAATGTCGGCAATGGGTTTCATTAACACTTGGTCTCTAAAAATTCAGTAGGGCATACAAAAAAAATGCATGAAATATTAAATAAAATCATTAAACAAACAGAAATAAAAATCATTTCAACAAGCAAAAAATACTTATGATATCATTAAAAGTATCTGACATTATTCGAAAGGCATCAAATATTAAATAATATCATTAAGCAAACAGAAACAAAAATCAGTACAACAAGCAAATAATACATATGATATCATTAAAATTATCTGACATTATTCGAAAAGGCTGATGCCGTAGCATTTTAAAGTTCAGACGATATGATCAAACATGCTCACATTTTTGTTTCAAAACATAAGATTCAACAATGCAAAACTTGTTTCCTTTTGCATTTGCTATTTCCCCTTTCCATTAAGCAATATCAAAAACAATGAAATGGAAATTTTGTAATACAAATATTCAGAAAACAAGAAAAGAAAAAAAAATGCAGAGGTTACACGCAGCAAGACAACAACACAATTAGAGAAGGAGTAGTTTTGTGCACTAACATGGTAAATTCACAACTAATCACACTCTAACATGGTAAATTCACAACTAATATGCTTCTGAAAATGAGTAGGAAACTTTATGCCTATTTAAGTTCATGATTTCTCAATCATATTCTCTGGTTTTAAAAAGAAGAAAATGAAAAGGAGAAACCTCTTTTCTTTATTTGAAGCTAACTCGTGTTTCAATTTCTAAATGAGTGCTCGAAAGAAGTCTATCCCAACTATAACACATCCAGGGTTAAGAGGTACCACGTACTATTTCCCTTCCCACATGCCTAACGAAAATTGTTCATTTTGGTGCAATTAAAAAAGCTCTGGTTGTCAAGCATGAGAATGCTGGTTCATTTTGAAGGGAACCATCTATCCATTCCACCTCCATGGACTAATGGGACCAATAGTGGATAATAGCATTTTTCCTTTGGAATTATTTTAGGAAAAATTAGTATCACAAATTTTAGTAATTACACTGGTAACTACCTTTATAAAACCCAAAAGGTACAATTGGGTTAAGGGTTAGATTGTTATTGCTAACAATAAACTTTGGGTTAAGAGAAGTGAGATCACACTTTTGAAATACACTGCATTCCTACAATGAATAGGCAAATCGTGAATTTGCAGCCAAATAGGAACTGTACCTAGAACTTCCTTCTCTGAATTAACGTTGTGACACCATTTCTTAAGAATGATAGGGTGTCCTTTGAAGGTGTGCAAATGTTGAAGAACTTTATGCATATTGCCTTTGTTCTCAAAACGAACAATAAAGAAACCGTCCTTCTAAGTATACCAAACTAAAAGTTTTGCACCAATGTTTCTCAATAAAGGATCTAAAAAATGGATAATATGGTATTTTACCCATGACATACCCTACCACCGATGATCTTGACACGCACAGCAATAGCATGCAAAATATTGCTGCAAAACCCTAAGGGTTATGGTTGAAGTGGATGTCAATGAGAACCTGCCTGACTCTTTGGTCGTTAACAATCGTGTGGATTGCACTATTCACTTTGAATATGAATGGAAACTTCAAGTATGTGCTCTCTGTAAGCGTGTTGATCATTTAGCTGATGGATGATCGATGGGTGGCTAAGGACAAGGAGAGAATGGTTGATCTTGGGGACGCTCATGAGGTTAGTGCTATAATGCCTGCAAGAAGTCCTCACATTCTGCCTAAAGATATTGAATCTTCCAACCCATTTGCTTTACTGGATGGCATTCCAGATGAGAGGATGGGTGATGAATCTTCAACGCATGAAGCATACCAGAAGGTGGATCCTTTCAGTTCATCACATGATGCTGCTGATGATGATGATGCTGATGCTGATGCTGATGCTGTGGTTGTGACTCAAAGTTGCAATTCTAGTTCTTTAAATAAAATCACACCTGATCAGGCAGTCACAATTTTCTCTACTTCATCTTCTGCTGGAGTCCAAGAGGATCAATGGGTTGTTGAGGGGGTGGCATAGGAGGATGCTTTTCCTGTTTCTAAGCAGTCTCATACTGCCCTCATTTCTGGGACTACCCATTCTTCGGATCCTAGTACTGCTGTTTCTAAATCAACATTGCAAGATGCAGGGGGTTTTCCAATCTCTTTATTGCAAAGAAAAAAGAGGTCAAGAAGAAACAGCAAAATATTCCTTCTGACAGGCTGACTAGAAGTAAAAATGGAGGGTCACCTCCACCTCCCTCTGTGTCTAAATGATAGGGGTTTGGAATGTCCGGGGGTTAAACAAGCCTAGGAAGCACAGGGAAATTCATAAGTGGCTTGTTTCAGTAGGAATACAGTTTGTATGTTTGTTTGAAACTAAGGTTAAAGTGAACAAATTTTCTTCTGTTTCCTCTATTGTCCATAGGCGCTGGTGTTGGACTAACAATTACTCTTCTCATTTTTTTGGGTTGGATGGAATCCTTTTATTTTAAATGTGGATGTTATTCATAAGGGAGTTCAATTTATTCTGCTTAAAGTCTCTCACTTGCAGTCCAAAAAGATCTTCTTTCGTACTGCTGTTTACGCTCTAAATACAGCTCAAGAGAGAGACTCTTATGGATGAAATGGAGCAGTTTCTCAATTTATTTATAGACCTTGGATTTCATTGGGAGATTGGAACCATGTTCAGTTTCATGGTGATAAGCAAGGTGGGAAGGTCATACCACACTGAATCTTAGAGCCTTTTGACAATATGATTGATTCTGCCCAGCTGGTTGATCTTCCAGTCTTGAATGGGCCATGAAGCTGGTCAAACAGGCATGGTGTTTCTTCGAGGATTTGTGCTTAACTAGACAGAGTAATGGTCAATTCTCAATGGCTGCAACATAGTCCATGTTCTAAAGTTAAACTTCATTCTGCCAATCTTTCTGTACTATGATATGGAGTTTCTGCAGGTTTCTTACTTCAGCCTGATCCTAGACCTTTTAAAATGCCAAAGGTATGGTGTGTTCAAGATTCCATCATCCATGTTGTGACTCAAGCTTGGAATCTGAAGTCTTTCGTACTCCTATGCATAGACTTATGAAGAAGCTAAAAAATGTCAAGGTTGCTATTACAGATTGGAACAAAACTTCCTTCGGCAGTGTTCAGTCTCAAGTTCTTGATGCTAGAGACTCACTTCATGAGGTTCAATCTCAACTGCTGAAGGTTCCTTTTTTATTCTGATTTGATTAATAAAGAGTATTTAGCAAAAGAACAGCTGGAAAAAACCCTTTCTAATGAGGAAATATTTTATACTCAGAAGTCTAGAGTCTTATGACTCAAGGATCAATAGAGATGTATTACTTTCTTACATAAAAAAAAAAAAAATGCAGCAGCACAGAAACATCAATGCTATCACTCAGCTTCGGAATGATAGTGGGGTTTGGTCCTCTGACCCCAGTCCTATTAAATACTGGGTGGTTGCTTACTATGAAGATCTTTTTTCCCTGAGGCCAGTTGCCAATACTTCTGATTTGTTGGAGCCTAGATCAGTGTTGACTACAGAGGAAGCTTCTTCTCTTGAACTTGCAATCACCATGGAAGAAGTCAAGGCTGTGGCTATGAGGTTTCATCCAGATAAGTCTCCTGGACCTTATTGCTTTCCAGCCAAGTTTTATCAGCAATTCTGGGCTATAGTTAAGGATGATCTCTTTCAGGCAGTACATCATTTTTTTTGTCCATGCTAAGCTTAATACAGGTGTTGCTAGTACTTTCATCACACGCATTCCTAAGAAAGATAATGCTTCTCAAATTTCTAATTTTAGACCAATCTCTTTGTAATATGGTCTATAAAATTATCACAAAGATTATGGCAGCTAGACTTGCATTGCTTATGCCCAAACTGGTTGGAAAAGAACAAAGTGCCTTTGTTAAGGGCAAGAAGATTCAAGACTTCATCATAATGGCCCATGAACTTATTAGGAATTTTAATTCCAAGAGGCACCCTAGTATGGCCATGAAAATTGATATCAAGAGAGCTTTTGATACAGTTTCTTGAACTTTCTTATTTGCATTGCTGCAGAAGTATGGTTTTGGAAGCACTTGGATCGGTTGGATTAGCTAGTGCATATATAATGTCAACTACTCTTTACTGCTTAGTGGATCTTGTTGAAGGCCCTCTCTAACAGCTTAAACTTTTAGAGTAGATGGTTATTAACATGGTATCAAAGCCAAAGTTCTCATTTTCAAACCTCACCGTCACCCTAATTAAAAATTAAAAAACACATGTTGGACCAAAAGAAGGCCACACGTGAGGGGGCACGTTGAAGGATTTAAATATTAAGGTTACACCCTCTATAACAGCTTAAGCATTTTCTCCCCTCTTCTTTTTGCCCTGGTAATTGATTACTTCTCTACTATGCTTTGTAGTGAAGTTCAGAAAGGGACTACCTAGCCTTGCCATGCTAGTCTGAACCCTAGGTCTAATCTTTGTCAAAAAAAAATTTCTGATGACTTGTTCCTGGTCTGCAAAGCTTCTCTATCTTCAGCTACTGCTATTTCTAATCTTCTCAAAAAATTTGAAAAGGTTACTGGCCTTGCAGCTTTGAAAAATCTAGTGTTTTCTTTTCCAAAGTTGTTAAGAGGTAAAGCCAGGTTCAGTTCCATACTGAATTGCAAGATTGGGGAGTTTCCCAGGAGATATCTGGGCTTACACTTTTAAGGTGTGGTGTGGGCTCTTTTCCCATCTTGTATTTGGGATTGCCTTTGGGGGCGCCTTCAAGGAGAGTGGGTGGATGGAATCCCGTTGTGGAGAGGTTTGAAAAGTGATTGGCTGGTTGGAAGAAGCAATATTTATCGAAAGGTGTGAAGGTTACATTGATGAAGAGTACGTTGTCGAGCCTTCCTACCTATTTTCTCTCTTTTTCAGATTCCCTGTTCTGTGGCAAGACGTATAGAGCAACTTATAAAAAAAAAAAAAATGGCAAGACCGATTGAGCAGCTTCAACGAAACTTCCTTTGGGAAGGTTTGGGGGATGAGTTCAAGTACCATTTGGACAATAGGGATCAAGTTTGTAGACCTTTACAGAAGGGAGGGTTGGGTATCTGGAGTCTGGTGCCTTTCAATAAGGCCCTCTTGGGAAAATGGTCAGTGTGGAAAGACACGGACTATGGAGGAGGGTGGTGGCTTGCAAATATGGGGAAGCAAGGAGAGGATGGTGCTCCTTGAAGGTGAGATCCCGGAGGGGGGGTGGGAATTCATCCAGAAAGGGTGGGACGAATTCTCTAAACATATCAGATTCAGAGTTGGGGATGGGGATGGGAGAGGAATTCGATCCCCGCGGGGGGGGAGGGGGGGGGGAGGGGGTGGAAATTCATCCAGAAGGGGTGGGACGAATTCTTTAAACATATCAGATTCAGAGTTGGGGATGGGAAAAGAACTTGATCCTGGAAGGACATTTGGTGTGGGGATCTCTCTTTCGCAGCTTTGCTCGCAATTATCCTAGACTTTTCAGGATTGTCGCGGATAGAGACGCCTTGGTGGCCAACTGTTATTGGCTTGATAGCGGGAGGACAACCTGGGATGTATGTTTTTTGAGGCATTTTCAGGATTGGGAGTTAGAGGATGTCTTTGGGTTTTTGGCTTTGCTTTACTGTCAGGATATTATGGGGGTGGGTTTCGATTCCTGTGTTTGGGTCCTTTCTACGCAAGGGAGATCTGATGTGCGATCTTTCAATAGGGTCCTCGTAGATGATCCAGGATCTTTTCCATGGAAGGCTATGTGGCGGTCCAAGGCTCCTCCCAAGGTGGCTGTTTTCGCATGGACGGCTGTTCTAGGGAAAATCCTTACCTTGGACAATTTGAGGAAACAAATTGTTGTTAATTGGTGTTGTATGTGCAAGAGAGATGAGGAGACGGTTGATCACCTTTTGCTCCATTGTCCTATGGCCCAAGATTGTTGGGGACTTTTGTTGAGTTTGTTTGAGGTCCATTGGGTTATGCCTAGGTCCTCTAGGGTTCCGATTGAGGCTTGGAGAGGTTGTACAGTAGATGCCCAAGCCCACGACTTTTGGAAGATAACGCCTCTATGTGTTTGGTGGTGCTTATGGGCAGAAAGGAATAGACGATCTTTCAATGGCGAAGAGACTTCCATGGGAGCTCTTAAGTTCTTTATTCTTTTTTCTCTTTTTTGTTGGATTTTGGGGAGAAATTGTAAACCCATGGAGGAAATTGTAGATTTTTTTGACTCTGTGAGAGTTTAGTGGCCTCTTTGGCTTTGTGTAGTTCTCTAGGCAACGTCCCCATTTGAATGCTTTCTAATACAATCTTACTTATCAACCTATATATATATATATATTTTTATATCTGGGCTTACCTATAAATTGCTATGGTTTGAGGAAGAGTAATTGTGGCCCTGTTCTAGATAAGATCACTTCAAAGTTCTCTGCTTGGTATGCTAAAATTATTTCCGTTGCTGGTAAGGTTGAACTGATTAAGACTGTTATTACTCCTCTTCTTCTCTTTTGGTGCTCCATCTTTAAAATACCTGTTTCAGTTCAAAATTCTATTCAGAAGCTTTGCAAAAAAAATTTATGGAATGCCAGTGATCAAGCCAAGAAACTTCATCATTTGAACTGGTCTCAAGTAGCTGCTTTCTGTTCTTTAGCATGGGACTATTCAGAGTAAAGACAGACAATGGGTAGCTTGGTTTAGAAATACTTATGCAGCTCACTACACCTATTCATCAGCTGTCCCTGCTGCATCTACTTCTCTTGTTTGGAAGAATGTTCTGTGTTAGGGAGCATCTTTTGCAGAACGTGACTTACAAAATTGGAGATGCTGCTACAATAATTTCAATAAATCTTTTTCTCGATCCTTGGTTTGGGGGTTCTTTGCTAAGGCATCAGTTTTCTTCCAGAAGATTAAGAAGTCTTTCTTTATCTGTCACTGCCTCTCTTTGTTCTCTTGTTTCTAATGGTCAATGGAGGCTGGATGCACTTGATTCTGCATAAGTTCTTCCCTTGTATTTCCAGCAGAATACCAACCTGCCTACTACTGCAGACTCCATACTTTGGAATAATGGTCAGTGCGCTTTTAAAAGAGCTTGGGAAGCATGCAGACCTCACTTCAATCGTGTCTCCTGGTCCTCTCTTTGCTGGTCTTCTAATAGACCTAGAGTTTCAGTCTCTTGCTGCATCATTATGCTGAATAAGCATCCTTGTTTGAGGAAAGGTTGGCACTTAGTCTCAGTGTGCACCAATTGTTCCGCAGCCATTGATGATAGGAATCATCTCTTCATTGACTGTCTATTTGCTGCTGCTGTTTGGGACTGGTTTTCCTCACTACTCCATTGGCTGGCCTGGGCCTGTTTTTCATTATGGCAGCAGAAATCTTCAAATGGCAGCCTGGTTTCATCAACAGTTTCACAATTCTAAGATTCAAAAGATGCTATTTGCAGCAATCTTATGAAGTATTTGGAAGGAGAGGAACCACAGTTGCATTCAGGTGGATCTCATTCTTCTCATGAAGTGGCTTCTTCGTTCTTAGTGCCTCATGTTGCTGGTGTTAATGTGTGTGATGTTATTCCTTAGTTTTATTCGTCGGTTTTTTCCATTGTATTGGAAGTGAATGTTTTCATCCTCTACTCTTTTTCTTTTGTAGAGGGTATGCCCTCTTCTCTCTTGTACTCGGATACTTATCTTTCTTTTTATTATACAAACACCATTTATGAAAGAAAAAAAAAAAAAATTGGGCTAAGGATTAGATTGTTATCATAAATTGACTGGTTCACAAGGCTTGCAAGAATTAGGAATGAACAAAAAGATCAAGCAAGCATGGAAAAGTATCTACCTCCTACCATGGTAAAATTGTGCAATGAATTAAAAGCTTCAAATATTTTTGTCCGCTACACCCAGTTTGAATCAGATAATACTAGGTCTTCTTTCACCAACCCACAGATAAAACCAATCAAATTGCTATCTGACCATTGACCACAAAAGTAGTTTCTGATCCATGTGGAGATTCAAGGGGAAAATACATGATTTGCAGCCAATGCACACCCGTTTTATATTTTTTAAGCTCTTCAACAAATTAAAATAGCACATACTCCAACAGCATTCACAAAACTATAGTAAGTTCTCGAAAAAAGAAAGCCTTACAGAATTAATGATAGTAGTACAAGTAATGAACAATTAAAACAGAAGCAATCAAGGAGAAGAAGACATTAAACAACTCGTGTAAGGCCATCAAAGAATATGATGGATCAAAAAACTTCACTAAGACTTGGATGCCTGCAATTTGGAAGAACTTAATAGTCAACCTAAAAAGAACAATCTACACATAAAATTTGTCATTAATCTTGGAATTGTCCTTCCTGGTACGTGCAACTTCAACCTGGTGGACATATTCTTAGGAGATGCATGAAAGTAAAAATGGAACTTTAAAGAGACGTGCCCTGACAAGTGTTTTTTTTTTTTATATATATATAAGTGAGATTGTATTAAGAAGCATTCAAAAGGGGAATGCATCCCTCAAAAGCTACACAATGCCAAATAGGACCTCTAAACTCTCAAAGAGTCCAAAAAATCAACTATCTCCTCCATGGAATCACAATTTCTCCCTAGAACCCAACAAAAAAGAGTGCTAATAATGGACTGCTCTGACTAGAGATGCCAGAGAAATTTAAAATTTGCTACTTTAAGAAAGTCATTTTCCCAAACCTGCTTTAATTACTGCAATGTTTATGTTTTGTTATTATATATATATTGTAAAAAGGAGGAAGATTTTTTTTAATTGATGGGACCCACCACTTATTTGATTTAGTGGCCAAGAGGCCATATTTGGCCTCACTTTTCCCTCTCTCCCGTAAAGCTCTCTCTTCCTCTCTTTTCTTATTTTTCTTTTTCTTTCTTCATGAATTTCAATCCTTGATTACTCCCTCAATTTTGAGAATTTGTTGGTGCCGTTTGCGGCAAATCGAAGAGCTCGTTGTGATCTTCACTTTGATAGGAGAAATTCACCATTTTGGCCAACTCTTGAATTTCGAATTTTGAGCTCATTTTGGGGGTTTTTGCATCTAAGTGAGGTAGGGGTTTCTAATTCACATTTTCTTTGATTTTTGTGAATTATTCTCCTTAATTTGTATTATAGCATGCTCAATTTGTATAAATTCCTTGTAAAGTTGCTTAAATGTTGTATATGAAATATGTGATTGTGTGTTATTTGGTATTTGAAGGTGAAGCGTGCTTAATTGATGAGAATTTATGGTCATTGTGTCTTTAGTGCTAAATTTTGTGATTAGAAAGCATGAAATATATTTTAGAATTTTTCTTTTGTTGCAAAGCATGTATATTGTTGAATATTAATGTAACGACCCGAACCCGTGAGTTCGAACCGTTACACGGGTCCTCATTCAGACCCGAGGTCAACTAGGTCTTTCCACCAATCCATCTACATCCACATTCATCATTCACATCAATTCGGATCCTCAAACTACCCCAAGACCCCTCATGATAAGAGCTTCAGAGATACAGGGTTAAGAAGGATAGTCAGTCGGCTGATAGACCTTGGTCGGCTGGCTGACAAGGCATGGTGGGTCGGCTGAACCTCAATGGTCGGTCGGCTGACAAGGGGTCCTGGGAATTTCATGCTATCGGGATTTTTACTGTTCACAACGGTCGGTCTGCTGATGATATGGTTTCGGTCAGCCGACCATGGAGTTTCCGTCGGCTGAAGGGAAGGATCAACCAACTGAAAGGCCCTGGGTGTAACTCAACTCTCTGGAATCTGCATTCTGACTGCGCATCATGCATACTAAATTCACATTGAACCTGTGAAACATTTCATTTCCGAATTCACGGCAACAAGGTATATTGAAATCAACTAAATGGTTTCCATGATAAAACTAAGCATAACTCTCTTCCCATTCATTACAACATAATACTATGGTTTCCCATATACAAAAGGGTTATCAAAAATCATGGTTACATACCAAGATTTACAAAATGAGTGCTCTTTCCTAGAACGTCAAATTTTACAAAAGACTAGAAATACACAAAAGGTAACAAAATGGACTGCTAGTCATCTTCAAGCTTGTGGATGGTCGGCATCAACTACTTCCTTACCGGTTCCTGAAAAATGTTAAATAAGATGGGGTGAGCATAAAGCACAGTAGAGAATGCCTAAGATGCACCTCTTGTAGCCCCGTAAATCCAAACAAAGCATAGGCTAATAGGAAGCGGGGTCATGCAAAATAGGGAAATACACATCAATTTCCAAATCCAAACAATCATATGTATAATGCCATGAATGCAATGACGTGCATGTCACTCCCCATTTATCAGAAAACAACCATCACATTTCAAACTGTTAATATAACTCGCCCTTTGGTGACCCTGCAGCGACACGAGAGGAGGATTGGCTAGTGTCCCTAACCCTTGGTACCCCCGCGGCGTCATTATGGGGTCCAGCTAGCTCAACCACGCTAGGGCGACTCCCTAGTCCCCTCTAGGCTATATTAACCTCCGGCCCTTTGGTACCCCCGCGGCGATCGGGTTTTCCGAAACACTTTCATTAAAAAATTCTTTCCCAAAACTCCCCATTTTCATTTCAAAACAAGATTCCCATTCATGTCCCATGGTATGCATGCACATCATGTTCTTAATGCCATGGAAATGGAGACCTTCACACTATACAATTGTACATACATCATAAGTACTCTAGGGAAGCTACACATGTCATCACATATCATTTCTAACAAGTTTTACAACAATATAGACATGGTGGATCACTTATTAGACAAAGAAATTAGTCAATTTAAACATGCTCTCATACAACTCATGTAACACATTTAATCATAACCTAACGTATAACACTTGCATCATCTTTAAAACAATTAATTCAAAAACAAGCATACTTTACAACAATTTAGGAGGTATAATTCACAAAAGAATAAGAACATCATGAATTAAGGGTCCGTACCTCAAATTGATTCAAAATCCTTGAAATGGGTCTTGAATTTTGAAATCCAAAGGGAGCACTAAAGCTAAAATTTCTGGTACTAGTACGTAGAGCTCGCCGTGCTCTCTATTTTGTCTTAAACGGCACCTAAATCCGTCAAGAAATGAAGGGGAAATCTTGATTTGAAGCTTACAAATCAAAAGGAAGAAGAAAAGAAGAAGAAGAATGAGAGGAGGAGGGGATTACGGGAAAGAGAGTGTGAGACCACATTTGTGGTCTCTAGACCAAGAATGGGGTAGTGGTGGGTCCCGCCACTACCTCTTTGACTTTTCTTATTCTTTTGTGCTTCAATTTACACCACAAAAACATAAAGATGCACCACTTACAAATACCACATAATTCCCATAAATTAAAATGCACATACCACAATTGGACCCAACCACAATCCCGCATAGAACTTGCAAAAAGACAAAAATACCCTTGCATCAACGAATTTTCGAGACAATGAAAAGAAAATACTGAAAATCAAAAACGTTACAATCTCCCCAACTTAAAAAGATTTCATCCCCAAAATCAAGCCATACCTGGGGAAGAGAACAACTCTGGGTACCTGGAGTGAACCTGCTGTTCAAGCTCCTAAGTAGCTTCTTCAACTCCATGGTGGCTCTAAAGAACTTTCACCAACTGAACAGTTTTGCCCCTTAATACCTTCTGTCGTGTGTCAAGGATCTGCACTGGTCCCTCTTCATAAGAGACATCTTCATCAATGTCCATGTCAACCCAATTCAAAACATGAGATGGATTCGGTTCTTACTTCCGTAACATCGACACATGAAAAAATTGTGAACCTTGTCCATCTGTGGTGGTAAAGAAAGTCTGTAGGCAACTTCTCCTACACGGTCCAAAATCTCAAACGGTCCAATGAATCGTGGCGACAACTTGCCGTTTTTCTCAAATCTCATCAATCCTTTCCGTGGAAAAACCCTTAGAAAAATGTGGTCTCCCACTTCAAAAGATAGCGGTCGTCTCCGCTTATCTGTATAGCTCTTCTGTTAGCTCTGAGCTATGAGCAACATCTGTCTGATCAATTTAATCTTCTCTGTAGTCTCGAGTACAATGTAGGATCCTAAGGCAGCTGTTTCGCCTACCTTAGTCTAACAAATTGGAGATCTACATGGTCTGCCATACAACGCCTTAAATGGAGCCATGTCTATGCTCGCCTGATAACTGTTGTTGTTGAAAAACTTAATAAGTGGAAGGTGAACCTCCCAACTGCCTCCCAAATCAAGCACACATGCCCGAAGCATATCCTTCAAGATTTGGATAGTATGCTCCGACTGGCCGTCCGTCTGCGGATGGAATGCCGTGCTAAAGTGAAATGCTAAGCCAAACACTGTTTGAAGTCCTTCCCAGAACTTCGAAGTGAACTTAGCATCCTTGTCCGAAACAATGGTTACTGGAACTCTATGTAACCTTATAATCTCCTTCATGTAAAGAACACTAAGCACCTCTGCATCATCTGTTGCCTTAATAGGCAAAAAGTAAGCCATCTTGGTTAATCTGTCAATGATGACCCATACGGCCTCGTTGCCTCTCAGTGACCTTGGAAGACCTGTCACAAAATCCATCGCAATCTGTTTTCATTTCCACTGCGCTACTGGCAATGGTTGCAACAACCCTACCGATTTCTGATGCTCGGCCTTCACCTGCTGACAGGTAAGGCACTTAGCCACAAACTGCGCGACTTTTTTCTTTATCCCATTCCACTAATACAGGTGTCTCAAATTGTGATACATTTTGGTACCACCTAGGTGAACTGTAAAACGGGAAGTGTGAAACTCCTGAAGAACATCCTCACGACAAACCGTGGGGACAACCAACAAATCTCTAAATCGTAGACCCCCATCTGTATGCAAGGTCCAATCCTTCACTGTCTCACTACTGGAGATCAAAGCGTGAATGGCATCCAAATTCAGATCCTGTCTCTATGACTCAATCACTCGTTCCATAAGAGTAGGCTGAGACACAAGACTAAACAAGAATGCTGACTAATTGTAATCATCCTCATCGTAACATCACAATCCCATCTCCGCTAAACTTTTAAGCATCTTCCACTTCCGGATAGCCAAACCGGCCAAAGTACCACGAGATTTCTGGCTAAAGGCATCAGCTACAGCATTTGCCTTGTCCGGATGATGCTGCAGATCAAAGTTGTAATCTTCTAAGTACTCAACCCATCTTCTCTATCTATTATTCAAG